>CM072926.1:100621854-100779354 GCA_036971965.1 Nyctalus aviator | reverse complement strand
GAGCGAGGGGCTCTGGACAGGCTTTCTGACCCTTGTCACACCGTGTCCTGATGAGTGCATGTTAAAGGCCCATCGCTGTGCGTGTGCGTGCGTGTATGCGTGTACACTCACAGACATACACACACGCACACGCATGCACGGAATCGGCCGTGCACCCCCTGTAAGACCAGCTGTGTAGGCGGGAACCGTGAAGCCGCTGCGACAGGACACAGTTCGTGTCTCGGCGAACAGCTGAGTGTGTAATGCCGAGTCCGTGAGCTGGTTACGGTGTCTCCCCTCGAGCCCCGCCGAGACGCCAATAAGCCAGGTTTCCCGCAGAAGCGCAGGATGGGGTGGGGCGGCGTGGGGCGGCTGTGCGGGAAGGCCCGTCTCCGGGCGCTCCGTGTGGGCCGAGCGCGGGCCGGGGGTTTGCCGCCACTGGGATAGCGTCTCACAGGCCCAGTGTCCGGGTTTGATTTCTAAAAATATTTTTATTGATTTCAGAGAGGAAGGGAGATGGGGAGAGGGAGAAACATCAGTGGTGAGAGAGAATCGCCCTCGGCTGCCCCTGCACGCCCCTCACTGAGCACCCAGTCCGCAGCCCGGCCTGCGCCCTGCCCCGACCCCTGGCTCGCAGGCGGGCGCTCCGCCGCTGGGCCGGCGGCGGGCAGCTCCGGCCGAAGGAACGCGTGTGGACGGAGCGCTGCCAGCGTGACCTGCGACCCTGTCCCTTCGCTGCTGCGTCCTGGGGGTCGGGCTCTCCCTGGACGGGCACGGGCCCTCCTTCCTGTCTCCGCTGCCGGCTGGCCGGGCGGAGAGGCCGTGTGTGCTCCGGCACAGCCCTGCTCTGCTGCGGGTGCGCTCCTCCACCGCAGCCCGAGAGGCCTGAGAAAGGGGGTCCCCATCTGGCCCACGGCCACCTCTGCCTGCTGGCCGCTGCCCCGGGCCTCCCTCCCCGGCCCCTCTTCCGCCCGACTGCGCCCCACCTGCCCGGCCGGGACAGGTGACGGCCAAGGTCACCCACCAGCCTCTAGCCCTGCAGGCCCAGCGCCGAGCAGCTCGCCCGTCCCCCTCCCCTCCCTGCACCAGCCCAGCTCCCCTCCCCTCCCTGCACCAGCCCAGCTCCCCTTCCCCTCCCTGCACCAGCCCGGTTCCCCTTCCCCTCCCTGCACCAGCCCGGCTCCCCTTCCCCTCCCTGCACCAGCCCAGCTCCCCTTCCCCTCCCTGCACCAGCCCGGGCTCCCTCTCCCCTCCCTGCACCAGCCCGGCCCCCCCTCCCCTCCCTGCACCAGCCTGCCACAGGGCCTGCCTGGGGCTTCCTCCTAGCAGCTGCCCAGCCTGGCGTTTGTGAGTGTGTGACTGCGTGTGTGTGTGTGTGTGTGTGTGTGTGACTGTTTGCGAGTGTGACCGTGTTTGTGGTGTGATGGCATTTGTGGTGTGCCGGCGTTTGGTGTGTGACTGTGTTTGTGGTGTGACTGTGTGTGTGTGCCACTGCGTCTGTGTGTGTGCCTGTGTGTGAGTTTGCCGTTGCCGGCGTGTGTGAGTGACTGCGGGCATTAGCATGCGCTTTGATCCCTGAAAGGCGGGCGCGGGCGCTCTGCGCATCCAGATGGCCGCCCGGCAGACAGCGGCGGCTCAATAGCCTGTCTAGACTGCGCGGGCAGACAGATACCGCCACCCATCAAATTAGCGTCTGTCAGATTTATGGTAATGGCCGCCGGCCGTCGGCGGGAGATTTACGCCCTGTGTCTGTCTCCCGCACCTTGCCGCTCGGCGGGCTGAATGGCTGCGTCTGAATGAGGAGAACAGAAAGGCGTTAGGGCGGCTGCGGGGCTATTGATCAGGCCCCTCCCCCGCCTCCCGGGAGGAAGGGAGAGGAGAGCAGGCAGAGGAGGAGGAGAGGAGGGAGAGGAGAGGAGGCAGAGGAGGAGGAGAGGAGGGAGAGGAGAGGAGGCAGAGGAGGAAGGAGGGAGAGGAGAGCAGGCAGAGGAGGAGAGGAGGGAGAGGAGAGGAAGGCAGAGGAGGAGAGGAGGGAGAGGAGAGGAGGCGGAGGAGGAGAGGAGGGAGAGGAGAGGAAGGCAGGGGAGAAAGGAGGGAGAGGAGAGGAGGCAGAGGAGGAGAGGAGGGAGAGGAGAGCAGGCAGAGGAGGAGAGGAGGGAGAGGAGAGCAGGCAGAGGAGGAGAGGAGGGAGAGGAGAGGAGGCAGAGGAGGAGAGGAGGGAGAGGAGGCAGAGGAGGAGAGGAGGGAGAGGAGGAGAGGAGGGAGAGGAGAGAAGGTAGAGGAGGAGAGGAGGGAGAGGAGAGCAGGCAGAGGAGGAGAGGAGGGAGAGGAGAGGAGGCAGAGGAGGAGAGGAGGGAGAGGAGGCAGAGGAGGAGAGGAGGGAGAGGAGAGCAGGCAGAGGAGGAAGAGAGGAGGGAGAGGAGAGGAGGCAGAGGAGGAGAGGAGGGAGAGGAGGCAGAGGAAGAGAGGAGGGAGAGGAGAGGAGGCAGAGGAGGAGAGGAGGGAGAGGAGGCAGAGGAGGAGAGGAGGGAGAGGAGAGGAGGCAGAGGAGGAGAGGAGGGAGAGGAGGCAGAGGAGGAGAGGAGGGAGAGGAGAGGAGGCAGAGGAGGAGAGGAGGGAGAGGAGAGGAGGCAGAGGAGGAGAGGAGGGAGAGGAGAGGAGGCAGAGGAGGAGAGGAGGGAGAGGAGAGGAGGCAGAGGAGGAGAGGAGGGAGAGGAGAGGAGGCAGAGGAGGAGAGGAGGGAGAGGAGAGCAGGCAGAGGAGGAGAGGAGGGAGAGGAGAGGAGGCAGAGGAGGGTGGCGGCTCCTGGGCTCCCGGGCTGGAGGGAAGCCACGCCTGTGGACGCTGCCGGCCTTTCATGTCCGGGGATGCGGTCTGCCGGGCCGGGTGACCTCTGCCAGCCGGGGGGACGGGGGGCCGCGCCGGGGCTGTGCTTCCCACCGGCCTCGCCTTTGATCTGCCCCCTGCCCCTGGGGTCAGCTCCTGCGGCCGGCCTGCGTGGAGGGCAGGTGGAGGGGCCGAGGACGCAGAATAAATAAATAAACAGCCGCCCAGCCCCGCTTCCCCTGGCTGCCGTCCGTTCGGGAGCCGGAGGGACGGAGCGGCGCCCACAGGGGCCTCGCCGCGGTGGGCCTGGCGGCCGTCCCACGGGGAGCCCCCTACGGGTGCCCACGCAGGACAGCGAGGCCTGCGGCTGCTCCCTGTGCCGGCGGCAACCTGCTGGAGGGCCGGGCGCCGGGGCCAAGGAGGCAGCAGAGGAGGGGCATCGGGGACCGGGCCCGGGTGTCCGCGTGGAGCGCTCTCCTGGTGAATGGTGGGCAGAGCCCCACGGGACGGGCACTGCCGGCCGGCTTCCTGCTCCGGTGGCCTCGCCAGGGACCGGCATGCAAACACGGGCACGCTCAGGACGGGCACACCCAGGACGGGCACACCGGGACGGGACGGGCACACTCAGGACGGGACGGGCACACTCAGGACGGGACGGGCACACTCAGGACGGGACGGGCACACTCAGGACGGGCACACGGGGACGGGCACACGGGGACGGGCACACCGGGACGGGACGGGCACACTCAGGACGGGACGGGCACACTCAGGACGGGACGGGCACACTCAGGACGGGCACACCCAGGACGGGCACACCGGGACGGGACGGGCACACTCAGGACGGGACGGGCACACCGGGACGGGACGGGCACACTCAGGACGGGCACATGGGGACGGGCACACGGGGACGGGCACACCGGGACGGGCACACCCAGGACGGGCACACCGGGACGGGACGGGCACACCCAGGACGGGACGGGCACACTCAGGACGGGATGGGCACACTCAAGACGGGCACACGGGGACGGGCACACGGGGACGGGCACACCCAGGACGGGCACACCGGGACGGGACGGGCACACCCAGGACGGGACGGGCACACTCAGGACGGGCACACTCAGGACGGGCACACGGGGACGGGCACACCCAGGACGGGCACACCGGGATGGGACGGGCACACCCAGGACGGGACGGGCACACCCGGACGGGCATACTCGGACGGGCACATGCTGCCCTCGCCCTCCTCCCCCTCCCTCTCTGCCACCTCCCCTTCCCCTTTCCCTTTCTTCTCCCTCCCCTCCCCCTCCCTGCCGCTCTACCCACTGTGCTCTGGCCGAGCAGTAATCCTTAAACAGCCTCTTCTTTGGGCCCCTTTTATTATTTTTAATATTTTTATTGACTTCAGAGAGGAAGGGAGGGAGAGAGACAAACATCACTGAGGAGAGAGGATCGTGGCTGGGCTGCCTTCTGCCCGCCCCCCACTGGGACGGAGCCCGCACCCCGGGCCTGTGCCCTGCCTGGATCGAACCCTGGCCTCCTGGTTCCTAGGTCATGCTCATCCCCTGAGCCACCCGGCCCCTCGCTCGCGCACAGGGGGTGCTGCATGGAAAACAACACACGATCACTAAGCAGTACGCCCGAGTGAACCCTGGACCCGCGTCTGCCACCCCCGTGCGCTCCGATTGGCCGTGGTGTGTTAGCAGCTGTAACAAAAACGATGTGTGTGCTCAGCTAATGAGATTAATGTCGACCGTTACTGCTTCACCGCGCAGTGGAGCGGGGGCGTCCCGTCCGCCCTGGCTGGAGTCTGATGACGGCGTGCGCTCGGTCAGACTGAGCCTCCTGCCCGGGTTCTCGGCTGTCAGAGCACACGCGGGGGGGTGGGGGGGTGGTGTTCCGTGGACGGACCGGCTCGGGGAGCGCGTGAGCCCGGGACGCGGGCGCAGAACCGCGGCGTCCCCAAGGACACCCGTTCCCGCCCGCAGGCCGGTGTCCGGCCTCCTCCAGCCGCAGCCGCTGCCATTTTGACGCGGGAGCTACTTTAAGTTCGTTGTGAGAAACAGTATAGTTTTTACAAGACACGTTTATGGGTTTTAAAACGCTAACGGCCTCCTCGCACGTGTTTTCCCGGGCGGGAGGACCGGGCGGGTGCGGTGTCTCAGCGACGCGCCCTCCTCCCGGCGGCTCTGTGCTGGGGGGGGGCCCCTGCGGGGAGCCCACCTGGAGGAGGCACGGGACGCCGGAGCCTGAGGCCGCAGGCCTCACAGAGCGTCTCGTGGGGAAACCGAGGCACGGAGAGGGTGCTCCGTCCGAGTCGGCCTGAGGACCATGGCTCCCTGTTACAGCCTGCCGCCAGGAGCCGAGGCCATGGTGTGGTCACTTCCCCTGGCTGCCCTCCGCTCAGTCTCTGGGGACCGGCCCCTCGGGCGCCGGGAGGCGTTTTCTTTCTCGGGGGGAAGGCCGCGCCGGAGGCCCCTGTGGGAAGTGACCTTCCCCGGGGGGAAGGACGGCGGAGGCCCCTGTGGCCGCTCCTCCGCGGTGCCCGGCAGCGGGGCCTCTGGCCGGGGAACGGTGAGCCCTGGCCCGGCGCCGTCTGAGGCGCGGGCTCTGCCGTCGGGCCCGGCGAGCGCAGTGTGGTGCGGTGCCCGCCCGCCCGGGGTGGACAGCCCCGGCAGCTGGCAGCTGGACGGGGGGCGGGGAGGGGCGCGCTGGGACCCCAAGCCAGCCCCCAGGGGCTCTGCGCTGATGGCGTGGCGCGAGGGAGAGGCGGCCGGGAGCTGCACAGGCGATGGGCGTGGCCGTGGGTCTGTGGGAGAAGCTGCCACGGGGCACGTTGTCTGCGCCCACGGCTGCGAGGTGCTTTCTGGATCCCGGCTGTCTCGGTGGCCGCTGGGCCGGCCCGGAGGCCGGGGGAGCGGGAAGGCTGGCCGTGCGGAGGACGGCTGCCCGGCGAGGAGCCGCCTCCCCGGACAGACAGCCTGGGCCGGGAAGACCCTCCGCGCCGGGCCTGGGCGGCGGAGGGCCCTGCTGGCGCTTGGGAGGCGGCTGGAGGGGATGAGGGCCTCCGAGGGCACGGGGAGCGGGCGACAGGCCCGGAGGGGAGGCTGAGCGGAGCCGTCGGCGGGAGGCGGGTGGCCGGACCGGTGGCTGACGGATGGCCGGAGGCGGGACCGAGCGCCGGTCCCTCGGAGCCGGAGTGTAGGTGGGAGGGCGCTCCGCTGTCCCCCACACGCGCGGGGGGGCCTGCCAGGGGAGGCCGGAGGGACCCTTTAGTGGTTTGTGACGACAGTGCTCAGAGCAGGGAGCCTGCGGGGCTTGTGTGTGTGTGTGTGTCAGGTGACAGGGACACCCCTGCCCTCTGTGCCCTGCTCCTAGGGCCTGGCTCCCGGCTCAGGGCACAGACGGGAAGGCCCAGGAAGGACAGGAGCCCGCTGGCACTGCAGGCCTGCTTTCTGCTCGGGAGCGCCGTCAGACGGCGGACCAGGAGGTGCAATGGAAGCGTGCTCTGTCTCCTTCCTCGCTCTGCCCGTGGAGGGGGGTGGAAGGAGAGTGTGAGGCCCGGGGCGGGGGGGGGGTCCGGGTGCCGTGAAGGTGCGGTGAGCGCGGCTCTTGGCACGGGCGGCCACGCCTGGGACCTCCTGCCGGTGTCCCCGGGTGGTTCTGTCACCGTGAAAGGTGCTGTTTAAAAATCAGCTATTCCGCTTCTGCAGACGAGAGGAATTGCATCTTAAAGACGGTGGCTTTCTTCTCAGCTTCCTTTCTGAGGTTCTTAGTTAAAGAGAAAATAAAAACCGCACACCCACCCCGACCTAGTTCCAGGATGAGAAGCCCTGGCGTCTGGGCTGCTGGGATAGATGAGGGTCTCGGGTTCGAGTCTCTAACTCTGATGGCAGACACAGGCGCTAACTTCTAAGGCCATTTCGTGCGCGGCTCCGGGTGGTGGTGGGGGGATGGCCACGGGGGCCCTGGTGGCTCGGCTCAGCCTCTCCCCTTTGGTCTCAGAGGTGCCCCACGTCATACACACATGCATCCACACGCATGCACACACACCTCACACACAGAGCATGCATGCACCTACACTGGCGTCTCCCCGACTGGCCCTGACGGACATCCTGGGGGGCAGGGTGCAAACTGGGGCCCAGTGGTGGGGCCGCGCCCCTCGGCATACCTGCCGCTCGGGAGACAGCGGGACGGTGTGTCTGCGTGGCTGCTGGGGCGGAAACGGTGGTTCCGTGCTGTCCTTGTGTCTCCGCTCCGGATCCCCTCCCCTCCTAAGCGGCAGGCATCGGATGGCTGCTGTGGGCCGTCCACGCCCCGCCCACGCCCGCCCACGCCGCCTGACGACCTGCTCTCCCCGCAGTGTTTCCGAGCGCTGTGCTGCAAGGGACCCCCGCCCGCGCGCCCCGAGTATGACCTCGTCTGCATAGGCCTCACGGGCTCCGGCAAGACCAGCCTGCTGTCCCGGCTGTGCAGCGAGAGCCCCGAGCATGTCGTGTCCACCACCGGTGAGTGCCCCCCCCGCCCTGACTGCCGACGGTGGCCCCTGGGCGGCCGCCTGCGGACTGATGGGTCCCAGGTTCAATCCTTGACAAGGACACTTGCCCAGGTTGTGAGCTCCGATCCCCAGTAGGGGGCGTGCAGGAGGAGCCGGTCCATGAGTGTTTCTCTCTCCCTCTCTGACATGAATAAAATATACACCGAGTGGCCAGATTATAATGACCACCTGGCGTGTGTAGGCACATTGGCCGTACGCTGCATCCTATGGGATGTGGAAGTCAAAGGCCTGTTCGAACACCTTTGCTGTCTGCTTTACCAAGATAAAATATCTCCAACTTGCACAGGAACACAGGATTGGACAGTCGAGCATTAGAAAAAAGTCACGTGATTTGATGAATCACGTTTCCAGTTGCATCATGCAGATGGCAGAGTGAGAATTTCCCAGAAAAAACATGAAAGCATGCACCCCACATGCATGAGTACAACCCTCCAAGCTGGTGGGGGCAGTGCTGGGGCTTGGATTGGTGCACTGGTGGGGTCCCTTGGCCTGCACCCTCTCGCAATCCAGGCTCCACCCCCCCCCCCCCACCCGCCTCGTGCACAAATTCGTGCACCAGGCCTCTAGTCCTATATAATAAAAGGCTAATATGCAAATAGATGGAACAGCGGAATGACCAGCAGAATGACTGGTCGCTGTGATGTACGCTGACCACCAGGGGGCAGACACAGCGCAGGAGCTGCCCCCTGGTGGTCAGTGCACTCGCACAGGGGGAGCTGCTCTGCCAGAAGCCTGCTCACACTGGCGTATGCAGGGTGATGGTGGCTCTCCCTCCTCCACAGCAGCAGTGAGGATGTCTGACTGAGGGCTCAGGCCTAGGCCGCCAGCAGGACATCCCTGAGGACAGCCCCCTCCAAGTGCACGAGTTTCGTGTCCTGGGCCTCTAGTGTTAAATAATGCTTGAAATCTTAAATGGGTTGGGTGCTCAGGAAATCGGAGTCTGTTAACTTTCATAAATTAGTGGGTCTGTTCATTGGAAAAGGGGGCTTGTATATGATGAGAAATTCCAGTGAGACGGAGCATCTCGTCCTGGTCATGATTCAGATACCCCAGTTCTCCCAGAACCCGGCTTCGCGTGGGTCCTCTCAGAAATGTTCTGCATGTACACGTGTTTACGCGTGTGTATGTCCGTGTATAAGTATGTGCACATGTGTTACTTATGTTATAACTGAATTGGTTTAAATGATGATAGCTAAATACTAAATATGTAGTTCATCCTAAAGCCACACTCTGAATATATAAGAAATGACATTATAAAATAATTGTCTTGTATACATAATTGATTCTATGTTTAAGAAAAATATATGTATGACATTGCCCACATCCTTAAAAGAACACTAGCATGAATACTCTGAAATTTTAATATGAGAAGGCTATACCTTAGACACCCTGCTGCCGAGTTACAAATGAGAGAAATTTTAGGAATTAGTTCGATGCCAAGGTCCCAGTAGATTTAATACTTTCTTTGAAGTTTCTCTATATTTCCAAATGTCTTCCCAACATTTTCAAATTGATATTATATATTAAAAATATGATATTTTGAAAAAGGGGTTGTGTTTTGCTGTAACACACAGCTGTTTTGAAAAACAGTAGCAGGTGATATCAGATTATCGGTGTATCTTAGAAATTGTGTTTCTAGTGTAAATATGAGCTAAGAAGAGTACTTAATCTGACAAGAAAAAAAAAAAAAGGAAAAAAGAGGTGTGAGCGATGGTGCGTTCTAAGAAGTGGTTGCTGACTCCCGTTTTCCGGTTTCAGGTTTCAGTATAAAGGCAGTGCCCTTCCAGAATGCCGTCTTGAACGTCAAGGAGCTCGGAGGTACAGCATCTTACGTGTTTCTGTGTCTCCCTCCAACCCCCTCGCTGGGCACTAACGTGGCCCCTGTCGTTAAAACCTAGCCATTTGTTATGCTGATGGGTGGATCCTTTTACCTCTGCCCTGGAGAATGCATTTCCTAGAAACAGTCCCTCCTCTTTGAGTGTGTCTGAAGGGCTGTCCTGAGTTCTAGGTAATGGAAAGGTTGTTTCCCTTTGTATGGATTGAAGAGCTGTACCAGGAGAGCCATTTCGGAAGCTGCACTCTTTCACGTTACTTATTAACACACTAGAGGCCTGTGCACGGATCCGTGCACTGGCGGTGTCCCTCGGCCTGCACCCTCTCGCAGTCCAGGACCCCTGGGGGATGTCGGAGTGCTGGTTTCAGCTCGATCCCCGCAGGCCAGGCTGAGGGACCCCACCGGTGCATGAATTCGTGCATGGGACCTCTAGTATGCATATGAGATCTTTGGTTAATCTCTTCCTGCCCTTCCCTCAGAGATTCAGCAGTCTGTTCTATATTTCCATGCCAGTGCATTGAGTGCCTGCCCCCTGGTGGTCAGTGCACATCATAGCTACCACTTGAATGGTTGGACGGTTGCTTAGGCTTTTATATATGTATCGTGAATTTTTTCATGAGAAGTGTTTTGAAAGAGATTTTTTTTTTTTTAAATTTGGTAAATTCAGCAAATGCAAGAATGGAAAAAAAAATAGCACAGCAAAATAACCAACATAAAGTTATGATAAATAGGTAATACCTATTCCACGAGTAATCACAACAAATGTAAGTGGATTAAATTCCCATTTTAGAATATGGGTGGCATGAAAATGTTATAACATAGTCAGCTGTATCTGGTGATGAGTGACACTGCACAATAAAAACCAGCAGTCAGTTCTTCCACAGACGTATGATTTGCAAATACCTGACGAGAGACACTCTCAGGACAGACCATTAGAGAGAACATACTTGGAGGGATACAGGGCATGGCAGCAGGAGGCGTGCAGTTGTCCGTGTGGGAAATAATACAATCATAATCTATAATAAAAGCGTAATGTGCTAATTAGGCTGGACAGCAAATGACCTTCCAGACATCATTCTGGATGAAGCCACTGCAGCAGGGGCAGAGGCAGCTAGGGGTGGTCAGTCAGGCATGCGGTTAGGGGTGATCAGGCAGGTGAGTGGTTAGGGGTGATGAGGCAAGCAGGCAGGCAAGTGGTTAGGAGCCAGCAGCCCCGGATTGCGAGAGGGTGCAGGCTGGGCTGAGGGACACCCTCGTCCGCTGCAGGAATGTCATGCACTGGGCCTCTAGTTAATAAATAACACAGTAATAAACTCTGTTTTGCATACTGACAACTGTAGACCTGCTTTTGCCCTACCCTGTATCAATAGCAGATAAAATGAAATTCAAAGCAAATAATATTAACCAGAATAAAGGATTTCATATTGTTAAAGTATATGTTATTGATTTTTTTTTTTTACAGAGAGGAAGGGAGAGGGATAGAGAGTTAGAAACATTGATGAGAGAGAAACCAATCGTTACAGGATTTCATATTGATAGACTAAGGTAACTGAGTAATTATAAACTCTTACATATTTAACTATATAATTCTGAACTACACAAAGCTAAAACAGAAAAAGGTAAGAAAAAAAAAATCAACAGATCCAAAATTAGTAGAAAATTTGGCTATACTTTTCTCAGAAGACAACAGATCACATAAATAAAAATATATAAAGTGCTTAACTAGCCAATTAACAAGTTGATCTCACTGACAATTATGTTATTTTATTTTATTATTTTTAAAAAATATATTTTATTGATTTTCCACAGAGAGGAAGGAAGAGGGATAGAGAGCTAGAAACATTGATGAGAGAGAAACATCAACCACCTGCCTCCTGCACACCCCCTACCAGGGATGTGCCCGCAACCAAGGTACATGCCCTTGACCGGAATCGAACCTGGGACCTTTCAGTCCGCAGGCCGACGCTCTATCCACTGAGCCAAACCAGTTTTGGCCAATTATGTTATTTTATATTCACACAGAAGGTCATGCTCTTTTGAAATACACATGAAATCTTTACATGCATGACCATATGTAATGTTTTCTGATTAAAATGCGACTGGAAATTAATAGCAAATAGACAAAAACAATGACACGTGAAACAAGTTTTAAACGTGTTCTTACCGTGAACCACCTAAAAAAGTAAAAACAGGAAGCCTGTGACGTGTGTCAGTTATGTCACGTGAAGCTGTGCGGGCAGTCTGTCCCCTCAGACCTCAGAACGTGCTCTGTCGGTCCCCCCGGGCGACAGCTCCTCGGGAACGAGCTCTGGGGGCACCCGCACCACTGCCCGCTTGCTGCCCAGTGAGCGGTTATTGTAAGGAAACGGGCGGCGTTAACGTGTGCGGTTTAAAAACATCAGGCTTCGGGGGAAGGCTCAGAAAGGAAAATATCCGTTTCTGGATTCTCCTATGCGGCTGAATGATTCACATTAACCATGTAAGCCTGTGAAGCTCTAAGACTGAGACGCTATCAGATCCATCAATTTAATGTGTAGGTGAAAACAAGTCTCCGTGCTCATTCGAGGGGACAGACCGGTCTGTCTGGGAGCACGGCGCTCGGTTACTCAGAGGCGCGTATGACACAGAGTTCATCCTGCAGAGAGCCAGCGGCTGCTCCCATGGACCGGCCCCGGCACTCAGAGCGGCCGCCCCCCCCCCCCGCCCCCCCCCCCCGCCCCGCAGCCCGAGCAGCTGCCGCCTGTAATGTGCGGGCCCCCCGAGGAGGAGGGGGGGGAGACAGTAACAGCACGCACTAACAGGCATCGGCGGGCACGCACGTCGGTGCAGTTCCTGGCGTTTTAATGGTTTTGTGCACAGCAGGTACCGTCTTCGTTACCTGCCAGGAGTCCTCACGGCCTCACGTGGCCTTCCCGCGTGGACCCCACGTCTCCACGTGACACTGTGCTGGCCGCACAGGCCAGACTGCGGTGTCCATCCGCACGCTGTGCTTCCCGTTGGGGGCCGGTGGCCGGTGGCCGTCGCTGCGGGCCCCGTGCTCTGACCCACCTCCTTCCGGCGGCTGCGGTGGTGTGGGCGCCTCGTCCTTCTGCTCAGCCACCGCTCCGCTCCAGGCCGCTGGGCCCGGATGTTCGATCATTGGTCACCTTATTTATATTGATGTCAGAGCGGAAGGGAGAGGGAGAGAGGTAGAAACGTCAGTGAGGAGAGAGAACCGAGGCTCGGCCGCCTCCTGCACGCCCCCCACCGGGGTGCAGCCTGCACCCGGGGCCTGTGCCCGACCGGGAACCGAACCCTGACCTCCTGGGTCACAGGCCCCGGCAGGAGCTCTTGCTTTGAGAGCACGTGGCTCCTGGGCCGTGGGAAGGGCCTGCACAGGGCAGCGGCCCGGGTGCCGATGCTGCTCCTTTACGAGACCCTCCCCCGTGGGTGAGACGCTCCCGAGCGCCCCTCGCAGGGACCAGGCTCCGCGCTTCACGTGCGGGTGACAGTCTGGGCTCCCCTTGCTCTTCCCAGAATTCCCTGCGCTGCTCGGTGTCACCGGGAGGGGAGGGGCTTGGCCCTTTGGGGAGGACAGGACCTGATGGGCAGCATGTGCCGGTGTCACTGGAGCCATCTCCCGCCCGTGTCCAGCTTCCCACACGACGTCCCTGAACACAGAGCGGGCGCCCCTCCGCCCCATCCTCGTCCGAGTCCTCGCAGGGGTGACCGGGCGGCCCCGTGCGGTCCGTGCCCGGAGACGGCGCCGGCTGCTCTCGTGGCGGCCGCCCCTCACCCCGCCGCCGCCGGCCGCTCTGGCCGGGGTGGCCTGTCCGCCGGCGGGACGCGGGCAGCTCTGAAAGCGTCCTCCGAGTCCAGGCCGGAGTCCTGGTTCTCTCCGTGTGGACAGGAGAGGCCCAGGAGGGACCCTCAGGCTGTGTGTCCCCGTCCGCCTCCGGCGCCGATGCCTTCCCTGACCCCCGGGCCCTGCGTGGGTGTGAGAGCCCCGGGCTGACCGGTATCCTGTGTCCGCAGGGGCTGACCACATCCGCAAGTACTGGAGCCGCTACTACCAGGGCTCGCAGGGCGTGGTGTTCGTGCTGGACAGCGCGTCCTCCGAGGGCGAGCTGGAGACGGCCCGCAGCGAGCTGCACTCCGCGCTGCAGCACCCGCAGCTCCGCACCCTGCCCTTCCTCATCCTCGCCAGCCACCAGGACAAGCCGGCCGCCCGCTCCGCCCAGGAGGTACGTCCCGGGGCCGCCTGCCGCCGCCGTGGCTCTCTCCACGCGGCCCACGGAGAGCCGGGCCGCCTCGCCCGCGCGGGCCGAGTCCGGGACTCACCGTTCTCACTGCCTGAGGGCCACTGCCCCGGGTCCGAGTCCGCGCGGCTCCCCCCGCCGGCCTGCGGGACTCCTCCTTCTCCGGGGCCGGGAGCCCGCGGGTCCCCGAGCCTCGCCCGCCCGCGGGGGGCGCCCTGGTCCCTCCGGGACGCGCGGCGCCGCCTGCGCGCGGTGGACCCGCCCCGGGACCAGGCAGGCTGCACGCTGAAGCTCCCGCAGGTCCAGAGCCAGCACACGCGGGGCACACGGGGCACGCCCCCCATCTTCCGCTCAGCTCCCGGTCTCGGCCTGCGCCTCCCGCGAAAGCACGGGGGACGTGAGGGCGGCAGGTGCTCGGAGCCGCTCAGCGGGCTGCCGCCCGGGGCCCTGCTGAGACGCGGGAGCGGGTGGAAGCTTCGGACAGCGGGTTTAGTCTGAGCGCGGTGGCTTGGGCCAGGCGGCCTGCTCCTCCATGCCAGGGTGAGGGACGCCGGCCCGCGGGCCCAGGAAGGCCAGCCGGGGCCGTGGGTGGGCTCACTGAGTGTCTGCCCACACCCAGCAGCTGATTGTTAGGGCACAATGGGCGGGGCCCGCGGGTGACGTCACAGACCCTCACCTGGCCTGGCAGAAGGCGGGCCCCTGCCCCCCTCTCCCCCTGCCCCCTGCCCCCTGCCCCCCTGCTTCCCTGCCCCCTGCCCCCTGCCCCCCTGCCCCCTGCCCCACTGCCCCCCTGCTCCCTGCCCCACTGCCCCCCTGCCCCCTACCCCACTGCCCCCCTGCCCCCCTGCTTCCCTGCCCCCCTGCCCCCTGCCCCCTGCCCCGCCCTCCCCGCCCCGTTCCGGTGTGCGCCGCCTCCGAGCCTGCGCCCCCTCCCCGGCGGGAGGCTGGTGGGAGCGGCTGTGCTTTGGTGTGGACCGTGCCGAGAAGCCGGGGTGCCCGTGTCCCAGGTCGGGCCCCTCCCCTGAGGGTGGGGACCCCGCCCTCTCCCCGCAGCAGGAGGCCAGGCCTGGCTCTGTCCTGAGCGGCCGCACCGCGTGGACCAGCGCTCTCTGGGCCCGTCCTGAGCGCCAGCAGTGCCGCCCGGAGGCGTTTCGGTTCGGAAAGCCTCCCTGAGGCCCGGCCTCCGGTCGGGCAGAGCGGCCTCGGCGCCGGGAGCCCCCTCGGAGGCTGTGAGCGACGCCTGGGGCCCCGAGCAGTCAGGACGGGAGCAGCCTTTGCGGTCTGTCCGGGCCTCGCCGTGCGGCCTCCAGCGGCTCAGCGTGCTCTCTGGCGGGCGGCGCGGTGCTGGCGGCGTCGAGGGGCAACCCAGTTTCTGATTGGCCGGCGCGTTGCCGAGAGCGTTAGGACGAGGTCATGACGGAGCGTGTAATGCAGCACACGTGTGCGTGTCAGGTGCTCGGACAGCATCACGTGTGATAGAGCCATGCCACGAGCCGTGTGGAGCTGCAGGCACAGTTCCGGTGTGAGCAGCCCTGTGCACCGCCTTTCCCTGCACGGCCGCGCCATGGGCCGTGGTGCGGCGCCGGGTGGGAGGTGGGGTGGGGAGGCGGTTGCTGCAGAAGCCGGTGGACGCGGCCCTGTCTCCCCGAGTGTCCTCCCCGGCCTCAGCGCGTCCTCTGAAAGGGCCGTGTCCCCGTGCAGGAGGGAGCTCCCCCCCCCGCGGTGTCCTCTCACCGGACACGTCCGCGTCCCGCCCAGACCTCCTGAGCGTGCTGACGGCGGCCGTGTCTCCGCTAACGCGCGTGTGGGGACGGGAACTGGGCGGCGTAGGGCGTGACGTGGGTCTGAGCCGGACGGCAGGATTGCTTCCCGGCTCCTGGGAAACCCAGCCTCTGGTGACTAGAGTCTAGCCCAGCGGTGAGCAAGCTCATCGGTCCACAGAGCCAAATATCAACAGCACAGAGATTGACATTTCTTCGGAGAGCCACATTTTTTAAACTTAAACTTCTTCTAACGCCACTTCTTCAAAACAGACTCGCCCAGGCCGTGGTGTTTTGTGGAAGAGCCACATTCAAGCGGCCAAAGAGCCGCCTGTGGCTCGCGAGCCGCGGTTTGCCGACCACGGGTCCAGTTGAACGTCTGCGGGAAGGTGCCGGTTGGGATCGCAGGGCTGCCCGTTGCCATGCAGCGGTGATGCGGTAGCCGGACGGCGGACAGGGCGTGCGGGCTCGGGCGGCCGGAGTCCAGCCGTGGGGAGAGCGTCTGCGGGTGTCCCTGCCGCGGACACTGCTGTGTGGAGCGTGTTTTGTTTGGATGACGGACGCTCGTGTTTCTGACCGACGCTCCCAGCGCTCGGCGCCGGTGAGTGGAACTGCGTTGCTCATGTAGTTCTCACTGCTCCGTCTGCTCCGCTGGTTCGTCCGTGCCGTCTCTGGAGAGCGTGCCGGCATGCGTGTGTGTTACTTAACTACTGCGCTTCATCGCGACTACTGTTCACCCGTAAAGGACCCTGCGCTGTGCTCTTTCCCCTTCCCGCAGAGGGTCAGGGGGGCGGGGGATCGGGAATGCGGGACGGGGCCGTGTTGTCGGTAAATGCGAAGCCTCTAGTTTATTTATTTACTTTTTTATGTTCTGCGTGGCAGGGAGCAGCCGGGGTCTGCTTTTCCACGACAGGGCTTTGATGAGAACACGCAAAGCCGTGTGCACGTCCCACGGAACACTCTGCTCCACGTGGCACTCCTTCCTGCATGTGGAGTGAAACGTGTGTGTGTGTGTGTGTGTGTGTGTGTGTGTTTGCAGAATAACCATCATGGAGCCCTGCACGCTCACCTCCCGGGTCTTCAGGGTCTGCGGTGGGGCTGGCGTGGCTCCCGGGCGGCGCGCATGCCTGTCGGGTGCGCGGCTGACGCCCCGGGGATGCTCGCCCGGAGGCCGCGTGCAAGGCAGCTCCCTCCCGCCGCTCCGGCAGACGGGCCGTGCGGGGCGGGGGGGGGCAGGGGGGACCGTCAGGGGCTTGGAGGTCAGCTTCCTGCCGGGTGTGTGCTGACCCCGTGGCCGTTCCCTTCCCCGGAGGCGCAGAGAGCGGGCAGCTCGCAGGTGTCTGTAAGGCACCTCCACGCTAATGGCACGGAGCTCACGCCTGCGGCCGGCGGCCCAGCTCGCTCCGCCTGTCTTCCAGGCCAGGGGCTGTCACAGGAGACTCCGGGAGCAGGCGGGAGCGGTTTAAAGCCGTGGGTTCCCTGAATAAAACATAGCACTGTGCAATGAACGGAATTGCTTATTACACTTGTGACACTTGGAAGGGTTTTAATGGTTCTTACATTCACCCGTTTCTTCCTATAAAACATGACTTTGCTTCTCCCCGGCCTTTCTGGCACCGTGTGCACTGAGTGCCGTGCCGGCGAAGGCCGCCCTCCGGTCCGTGTTCCCGCCCTGTGTTTTGTAAGAGGCCGGCGTTTCGTTAGCCCTCACCCCGCGCGGCAGCTCGCCGGCCATTCCCTCCTCCGCTCCTCCCGTCGTTTGTTTACTTAGCCACAGAAAACGCAGTTTAACCGCATATTCCGCTGCTCACAGAGCTAATAAAACACTTGTCGATTTAAATTAATGTGAGGATAGACACAGAGCTAACGTCAGGGAGGCCTTTGAAGATGAAAAGCACAATAAGCGTTGGCTATCATCATTAGGGCAATTATTGTCATTATTGTCATTACATAGTGTCTGCGCACAAACACCTGTGGTTCCTCCGGGGGGGTGGGCTGGCCAACGAGGGACGGAGGGCCTGAGACACAGACATGAGGGTTGTTTTCCTTTTCTCCTTAGCAGACCAGGGCGTGTGTTTTGATCCTCCCCCTACAGAAACAGAAAAATAAACGCCAGCTCGGGGAAGCATCGGAACCCGCTTTGAGTGGTTTGGGCGTTTCCTGCGTAATTTCTCTAGTGAGGCCGGAGGAGTAAGGATGGGCGTCCTGAAAAGGTTCTACAGCATCGGCAGAACCCCTCCCGGTTCATTGTTCCTGAGTTGCATGGAGCTTAAACGAATGGTCTGTGTATGCCGGAAGCAGCCCAGTGTGATTATGGGAAGGAAATACGAAGACTTAATTTCTATCACAAAAATGGAAAGTTGTCCCTGGGGAGTACAGAGAATTAAGTCACATAAATTACCGACTACGAGACTACTTTAGGGAAAGTTCTTTAGATTACTCTGTATAGAAAGGAGACTTCAACACTGAGCCATAGTCCTTCCAGGAAGCAAGCTGCAAAGGTTGTCATCAGTGGTCTTGGTAAAGGGATACTGACACTTAAAAAAAATACGCACATTTTTTATTGATTTCAGAGAGGAAGGGAGAGGAGGAGATAGAAGCATCTGCATTGAGGGAGTCATGGATCGGCTGCCTCCTGCACACCCCCTACTGGGGATGGAGCCTGCAACCCCTGACTAGAATCAAACCTGGGACCCTTCAGTCTGCAGGCCGATGCTCTATCCGCTGAGCCACACCAGCCAGGGCTTGATACATTTTAACAAGCAAAGGTACGAAAGTCAAGTGAACACTCGCCTCACAGCCAGGAAGACGTGCATGACCAGGCTAAACAGGACATCCCCTCGTATCATTGCAAATGGAACAGCAGGGACCTGGGAGGACGGAGGCGGGGGGGTCTGAGGTGTGGAAGAAGCCATGCTGGTGACGGCGATGGTGATGGTGGGCCGGGCTGGTGATGGTGATGATGGTGGGCCGGGCTGGGCCGGTGACGGCGATGGTGATGGTGGGCCGGGCCGGTGATGGTGATGATGATGGCGGGCCGGGCCGGTGACGGCGATGGTGATGGCGGGCCGGGCCGGTGACGGTGATGGTGGCGGGCCGGGCTGGGCCGGTGATGGTGATGGTGATGGCGGGCCGGGCCGGTGACGGTGATGGTGGTGGCGGGCCGGGCCGGTGACAGTGACGGTGATGGCGGGCTGGGCCGGTGATGGTGATGGTGATGGCGGGCCGGGCCGGTGATGGTGATGGTGCTGGCGGGCCGGGCCGGTGACGGTGATGGTGATGGCAGGCCGGGCTGGTGACGGTGACGGTGATGGTGGTGGCGGGCCGGGCCGGTGACGGTGACGGTGATGGCGGGCTGGGCCGGTGATGGTGATGGTGGTGGCGGGCCGGGCCGGTGACGGCGATGGTGATGGCGGGCCGGGCCGGTGACGGTGATGGTGATGATGGCGGGCCGGGCTGGGCCGGTGATGGTGATGGTGATGGCGGGCCGGGCCGGTGACGGTGACGGTGATGGCGGGCTGGGCCGGTGACGGTGATGGTGATGGCAGGCCAGGCCGGTGATGGTGATGGTGATGGCGGGCCGGGCCGGTGATGGTGATGGTGATGGCGGGCCGGGCCGGTGACGGTGACGGTGATGGCGGGCCGGGCCGGTGATGGTGACGGTGATGGTGATGGCGGGCCGGGCCGGTGACGGCGATGGTGATGGCGGGCCGGGCCGGTGACGGTGATGGTGATGATGGCGGGCCGGGCTGGGCCGGTGATGGTGATGGTGATGGCGGGCCGGGCCGGTGACGGTGATGGTGGTGGCGGGCCAGGCCGGTGACGGTGACGGTGATGGCGGGCTGGGCCGGTGACGGTGATGGTGATGGCAGGCCAGGCCGGTGACGGTGATGGTGCTGGCGGGCCGGGCCGGTGACGGTGATGGTGATGATGGCGGGCCGGTGATGGTGATGGTGATGGCGGGCCGGGCCGGTGATGGTGATGGTGATGGCGGGCCGGGCCGGTGACGGTGACGGTGATGGTGATGGCGGGCCGGGCCGGTGACGGTGACGGTGATGGTGATGGCGGGCCGGGCCGGTGACGGTGACAGTGACGGTGATGGTGGGCCGGGCCGGTGACGGTGATGGTGGTGGCGGGCCGGGCCGGTGACGGTGATGGTGGTGGCGGGCCGGGCCGGTGACGGTGACGGTGGGCCGGGCCGGTGCGTGGCAGGCTGCCGCGTGCTGGGTTAGACGGCACGAAGCTCATACAGCCCCGGGACTGCCCTCTCCGTGGCCAGTGAGGCCGGGAAGCCTGTGGGCGGGCTGTGTGGACTGTGGAATGACCCGGAGAGGACCGGACAGTATCATCGTAACACCGGGCCCCTGTGATGAGCGATGTGCGAAGGCTGTGGTGGTGACTAACCAGCTGCCCGCCCCAGGCGGGTCCGCACCGCCCGCGTGGACTGTCCCGGCGGCTTGTGTACGGTTCCCAGCGAGAGCAAGGAACGGTGAGAGAGGGGCCCCACAGGCCCCGGAGCCGCGGCGGGGGAACGGCGTTGGAGGACAGCGCTGCGCGGCGAGCAGGCGGGCTGGCCGTCAGAGGGCCCGCGCGGTGGGCCGGGAGAGCCGAGGCCGCTGGTTTTGTTACAGTGATGCCCAAAGCAGGTCCCCGGGCCCGGACAAGAGCCCTGATTTTCCGAACCATCGCTGTGGAGAATGCCCTTTCCTTGTTCCAGGTAAAGACTCACCGTGTCCTCGGTCCTGGACCGGCACTTGTGAGAGCCGTTGGAAAACCAGTCCAGATGCACGCTTTGCTGAACTGTGTGCGTAGAGACTTGTCAGGCCCAAAATGCGCGTTTCTGCCTGTTCGGGGCAATAAAAAACACCCATTTCCCCCGTTTTCACATCGACTTTGATGTGCGTTAATGAAAGCTCAAGTTGAGACATCTCAGTTCTCCCTGCGTTAATAATGGCTTTTAATGACTTCTGTGCTAAGAAGCCAGGAAGCTCTTCTTTTCGGTGAACGAGGGGAGTGAGACTGTGAGGTCAGGCCCAGCCCCGCGGGTCGCTGGCGCGGCCGGGCAGCAGGGCCTCCACACCGCAGAGCCGGTTCCTCCCCTTCCCCAACCTTTCTGACTCACCAAGTCCAGCCCCCAGCGGACCCCGCTCCGGGACGCAGCCTGGCTGTGCGATCGGGGGACAGAGGGGGCAGGAGGGGTGCGCTGCCCTCCCCGGGGGGTGGGGGGGGGGGGGATAGAGAGGGAGGAGGGGGACGCAGCCTGGCTGTGCGATTGGGGGTCTGAGGGGGCAGGAGGGGTGCGCTGTCCTCCCTGTGCGATCGGGGGGGGGGGGGGATAGAGAGGGAGGAGGGGGACGCAGCCTGGCTGTGCGATTGGGGGTCTGAGGGGGCAGGAGGGGTGCGCTGTCCTCCCTGTGCGATCGGGGGGGCGGGGGATAGAGAGGGAGGAGGGGGACGCAGCCTGGCTGTGCGATCGGGGGACAGAGGGGGCAGGAGGGGTGCGCTGCCCTCCCTGTGCGATGGGGGGTGTGGAGGGGAGGAGGGGGACGCAGCCTCCCTGTGCGATCGGGGGGGATAGAGAGGGAGGAGGAGGGGGACGCAGCCTGGCTGTGCGATGGGGGGTGTGGAGGGGAGGAGGGGGACGCAGCCTGGCTGTGCGATCGGGGGACTGAGGGGGCAGGAAGGGTACGCTGCCCTCCCTGTGCGATGGGGGGTGTGAAGGGGAGGAGGGGGACGCAGCCTGGCTGTGTGATCGGGGGACTGAGGGGGCAGGAGGGGTGCGCTGCCCTCCCTGTGAGACAGAGCGTCCCTCCCAGCAGCCGCGATGCCGGACAGAGAGTTTGCTCCCCGGAGATGCCGGGCGCCGTCGTGGTGGAACGCCGGGCGAGCCCGCACTGTCCCGTTCCCCCGGAGAGCAGGATGCGGACGGCCATTCCCTGGAACGCTTCTTACCGGCCTCTGCTGGCCCCAGGGCTGCACCGGCCCCTCAGCCCCAGGGAAGCTGGGACGAGGGGATGTTATCAGCGGCCGCCCTGTCTCAGGCGGAAGAGCAGGCAGTGCGGCTGTCACTCCCGGGGTCGTTTCACTGAGACAGTTTATTTATTTTAAATATATTTTATTGATTTTTCACGGAGAGGAAGGGAGAGGGACAGAGCGTTAGAAACATGGATGAGAGAGAACCATCGATCAGCTGCCTCCTGCACACCCCCCACTAGGGATGTGCCCACAACCAAGGTACATGCCCTTGACCAGAATCGAACCCAGGACCCTTCAGTCAACAGGCCGACGCTCTATCCACTGAGCAAACCGGTTTCCGCAGTAGTTTATTTATTTTAAATGTATTTTTATTGATTCCAGAGAGGAAGGAAGAGGGAGAGAGAGAGAGAACCACTGATGATGCAGAGAGGGCCTGGCTTTGCGGAGGGCGATGCATTACGGGGGGCATGGCTTTGCGGAGGGCGATGCTTTGCGGAGGGCGATGCTTTGCGGAGGGCAATGCTTTGCGGAGGGCGATGCTTTGCGGAGGGCGATGCTTTGCGGAGGGCGATGCTTTGCAGAGGGCGTGGTGCTGGCGCCCTCTCTCACGTGTCGGGCATGTGCCCACGGTGGTCCCCGCGTCCCTGTCCTCGGGTGTGGTCCGTGTCCCTGGAGAAAACCGTGCGGTTCCGCCGCCCTCCCCTCCCCTCCCTCTGTGGACGGCTGTGCTTCACGTTTCACTGTGTGTGGTCTCGGGTGCGGGAACAGGTGCCGCTGACAGGGGGCCCTACGGCGCGTGCCCGGCACCACGCGGACTCACCGCAGCCCCACCGGCCGGTCCGGGCTGCTCTGTGGGCCGTGCTCACGCTCTGGCCCACGCTCTGGAGTCGGAGGTGCCTGTGACGGCGAACTGCGGCCGTTGTTGGGGAGAGCCAACGGGGAGCCGCGGGGAGACGGTCCGGGGCGCGTTTGGTGAGCGTCTCGGCGAGCGGGTGCGGCAGGCCGGCGGGTGGGAACGTCAGGGGCCCGCCGTGTTCCACTAACGGTTCCCAGACTGAACTCCGGGACCACACGGGAAGCACACGTGCACGCCGGCCGCAGCGTGTGAGGTTGCATGTCATCCACAGTGAGAGGGCCTGTCCCAGCACAGCCTGGCCATCCACACTCCGCCCTAGCCGCCCCAGCGCTCACCAGACCGCGGCCTGGGGCCCTGAGAAGGAGGAGAGGACTATAACGTCACTTTTGCACATTTCCCAGAATTCACCCTTTTGTTTCCGGAGGTTTGTAACTCGTCCTGAGGGGGAGGGGACGGCCGGCCGTATGCCGTGGGGACAGGGCGAACCCAACGTCTTCCTTCAGGGGCACGGGGACCCGGGGAGCTGCTGGGGGCCGCAGCGTGCGGGGTTCAGACAGGGGTCTCCCTGCCCCGGGCCACGGCGGCCGTGTGTCCGTCCCCCCGGCCAGGCCACCTGGGTGCTGTTTGGTCTCAGAGGGCGTCTGGAGGCAGCGAACACCCTGCCCCGGCGTGTGGCCCCGCGTGTGGCCCCGCGTGTGGTTTCACATGTGGCCCCGCGTGTGGCCCCGCGTGTGGTTTCACATGTGGCCCCGCGTGTGGCCCCGCGTGTGTCTGGGCACCAGGAGAGCTAGCTCCCAGGTTGAGGTGGCGAAGGAGAGCTCCCCTCGGTGCTGCCGATAGCGTGTTCTCAGCGACTCCCCAAGTCCAGTGCCAGGTCCCCCAGCTCTGACCCACATCTCTAACCTCGAGGCCCGCCCGGCGCGTGCCTGCGCCCATCCTTCCGGAACCCTCCGTTCCATGGCTCCGCGTCGTGTGGCTGCGAAGGGTGGTGCAGTGGGCGCGGTCTGCGGCGCCGTTTCCTCTTGAAGAGAGATTTGATTTGATTTGATTTGATTTGCTGAGCTTTGGCGGGTCAAGGCCGGCCTGGGGGTGTCTGAGGGGCTTTGCTTGGGCCTGGGACCGGCCTAGGCGGGAGGGAGGCCGGGGGGGAGGAGGCTGCAGGGCCTGAGGCAGGGGCTCGAGGGCCGATGGCCGAGCCTCACCGTCAGGGTGACCGCAGAGGCTGTGTCAGCAGCCCCGCCTGCCTTCCTCTGAGGTGGGAGCCCAACAGGAGGACCCGGGCTTTCAGCTTATTTTTATAAAGTTATTTCCATTTTGCCCTGGCTGGTGGCTCAGTGGTTAGAGCACTGAAGGGTCGCAGGTTCGCGTCCCGGTCAAGGGCACGTTCCTGGACCGCAGGTTCCATCCCAGGCCCCGGTCAAGCACACGCAGCCAGTAGGCCCCCACGGTGTCTCCCTCTCCCTCTCCCCACCACTTCCTTCCTCCCGTCTACTTTCAAAAAAAAAAAAAGATGGGAAACATCCCCAGGTGAGGATTTACCAAAAATGAGTGTTTCCATTTGCAGGGGAGGGTGAGGGCAGGCGTGTGAGCAGGGCCTTCCCTCTGGGCTGGGAGGGTGTGACCGGATGGAGGTGGAGCTCATCCGTGCTTCCTGATAATGCCGAGCGGATCATGGGTCCCCCCTCCCCTCCTGATTAACAGACCATGGACGTGGCAAGCTGCCGGCTTTATTGCCAGCACCCCACGCCCGGCGTCTGGTTGGGTGGGCGGTTGAGCGGGAGCCAGGAGCTCCTGCCCCAATTAACCCCCCCGCAGCCGCAGACGGACGGATGAAAGGGAGTTAATGCCGCCGCGGGGAGCGGTAATTATCGCCGTGTTAATGGGCCTGCGTGCGGCCGGCCGGACCGTTGTGTCTGAGAGGCCGGGCCGGCTGACCGAGCCCCTCCTCTCGGCCCACGGCCTCGGCTCCCCTCCCAGTCCGGCTGCCGGCCCTCACCTGGTCCCACGGCACCAGCGCTGCCGCCCGCAGGGGGACGCCTGCCCGCGGGTGACCGGACCCCGGAGTCTGTGTGCTCCAGCCCCGGTGCCCAGGCTCCCGCCACCCACTGAGCTCCCGATCCCCGCTGCCCTTCCCCAGCGGCTCCCGGCCCAGGCTGATCCGGGGAGCGGGCTCGTGGGACAGCCCGGGCCGCCGAGGGGCAGCGCGGGCCGCCGAGGGGCCGTGTGGGTCACTTTCGAAGGCAGGACCATCCCAGCTGCTGTGAAAGGCAAACCCAAAGCCGGGAACCGAAGGCCGCCTCCTCGCACTCACCGCGAGGCCCGTCGCCTCCCCTCTCCCGTTCTGATTCTTGCTCCTGGTTCAGGGGCGAGAGTGTACGCTGTGGCCAATCGCCACGCCCGTTTCTCGGGGTGTCGGGCTGAGCTTGTGACGCGTGGCGGAGTGGGGGTGATGTCTGTGCTCCCCAGCCCGTCGGCAGAGGTCAGCAGCTGCCACAGTAAGGCGTGTCCCTCAGTCGAAGGCCAGAGGACACTGCCGGGCGATGCGTGTGCACCGGCTCCCGAGGCCTGCACGTGCGCACGGCCTGTGTCACAGCCCCTCACCGCCCGTGTGTCCCCGGCCTCTCTGAGGCCAGGAGGCGCCGCCCTGGGCTCCGGAGCCGGCGGGGCTGAGTTCGCAGGATCCTAGCGCTGAAGAGCCCCCGACAGGATTCCTTTAAGCCGGTTCGTTCCGAAGAGATAATGTGTCCGCGTGGTCGTTAGACCTGACCCAGGCGAGTCTGAAGTGTCCGGTGATGAGGCTGGTGGGTGGTGCCCGGGGCCTTCGGCCTCTCGGGGTGCGGACAGCCTCCTCTTGGGTCCTTTAGCCGTGGTCACTGAGCAAGCAGCACCGTTCTCCCGGTGAAAACCTTCCAGAGAGAATGGAGGCCGGAATGGCCCAGAGGGCGAGGCCTCTGATCACACCCGGAGTGCGCGTGTAGAGCGAGTGTGTCTGATACACTGCAGGCATTCCCGTGTGGCTGAGTGGAGGGGTTTAAATACAATTTCTAAATTTAAAAAAAAATATATTTTTATTGATTTCAGTGAGGAAGAGAGAGGGAATGAGAGAAAGACTGAAACATCAGTGAAGAGAGAGAGTCATCAGTTGGCTGCCCCCTGCACACCCCTCACTGGGGATCAAGCCGGTGACCTGGGCCTGCGCCCGGACCGGGAATCCAGCTGTGGCCTCCTGGGTCATGGGCTGCTGCTCAGCCCTGAGCCACGTGGGCTGGGCACCAGGTGTCTTAAACCAGCACTGGTCCAGGCCTTGGCCAGGCAGCTCGGCTGATAGAGCATCGTACTAGTGGGCCAAGGTTATGGTTTGGCCTTAACCGGTGTGGCTCAGTGGATAGAGCGTCGGCCTGTGGACTGAAGGGACCCAGGTTCGATTCTGGTCAGGGCCTGTACCTTGGTTTCAGGCACATCCCCAGTAGGGGGTGTGCAGGAGGCAGCTGATGGATGTTTCTCTCTCATCGATGTTTCTAACTCTCTATCCCTCTCCCTTCCTCTCTGTAAAAAAATCAATAAAATATATTTCTAAAAAGGTTATGGGTTTGATCCCTGGTCAGAATCAACCAGTGAGTGCACAAATACGTGGAACAACTCATTTCTCTCTCGCTCAACGCAGTCACTAAAGAGAAAACGAAGTGAAATAACCCCGTGCTCATCAGGCTGTTTGTGGAGAAGCACTGACCCCACTCCCCAGCCCTCCCGCATTCGTCGCTGCGCCGCCCTCCCGGGCCGTGTGCTCAGTGAGCTGAGACGCTCCACACGCCTGGCAGCCGTGGCCGTGGCTGGTCCCGTCCCGTGGCCGGTCCCGTGGCCGGTCCCGTGGCCGTGGCAGGTCCCACGCCTGCTCCGCTCTGTGCCACCACATCCGTGGGCCGGTCCTGTCCTGGGGCCCAGCGTGAGTAGCCTGTCCAGGCTGCGGGAAGACGTAGGAAGCGGGCCGTTGGTAGTATCGTGCCGGGATGACAATGCGATGAAGGGAAGGATGAGGCGGTGAAGACTGTCCACGGCGTAGGTGGCCCCGGTGTCCCGGAGCCTGTGAAGACCGGGAGCCGGCCCTCCTCGCTGGCGCCCCGCGCGCTGAAGCAGTGAGGGAGCTCAGCTGGGCCCGAGCGGCCCCGGGATAGACGGCTCTGTATGTCTCTGAGGCAGCTCCTCCAGTCCATGGGCTCTAGGAAAGCCGGAGGACACGTGCTCAGACCTGGCCCGGCAGTCAGCTCTGAACCGCGAGGCCTCACGAGGACCCGGGGCCTCTCCGCCCGGGGCGGCCCCCGCAGCTCCCAGCGGCCATCGCGCCCCGCCCGGGCTGCGCGGCCGTGAGCTCAGCGCGGCCCCTGCCAGAGGCCCGCCCGTGGCCGCGGGTGGCCTGCCGAGCTGCAGGCGCTGAGAACCAGCGCCCTGGCCCTGGGGCCGGCCCTGCCCCCTCTCACCCCGCCCACCCCCCGCGAACGGGGCCACCCTGACCGTGTGGCCGGGCGGCAGGCCAGGCCCTGGTTCTGGGCGAGAGGGGCGCTGAGACGGAGGTTCTGTTGAGGGGAGCCGGGGCTGAGGCGGACGTGGACGCGGATCACTCCTTCTGTTGCGCCTCCTCTTGAGAGAAGAGAGAAGGGAATTGGAACGGGCCCCGTCCGTCCCAGCCTCTGGGTCTTTTCCAGAGAAAGTTCGCGCCGCGGAGCTGGCCTGGAGCGCCTGCTCCCAGCTCGGGAACATCAGGTCCCAGGACCGCTGAGCCAGGAGGCCCCGCCCCCCCCCCCCCCCCCCCCCCCCCGTTAGCGACCCCATCTGTGCAGGCGCTGGGCCCAGGCTGGCTGTCCTGCGGCCTCGGGACCTGAGGGGGGTCCCGGGTGCCAGGCTAGTGGCTGGGGTGACGGTGTGGGAGCCTGCAGCCTGCAGTGCGTCTCCTGGCCTGGCCAGCCGCCCGCCACCCTCCTGACAGCCCCCCCGCCCATGAGACGCGGCTTCTCCCCGGCGCCCCGGCTGTGGGGTGGTCTGGGGGAGTGTGGGGACCGCCGCCCCAGCCCACCTCCGGTCAGTTCTCATCTGTGGGACAGGGTCTCACAGGGCGTCTGGCGGAGTGACGGGGCGGGGTGACAGCTCCCCTGAAGGGCTGGCCTTCGGCCGGAGCGGCTGCCGGGCAGGGGGCTCAGGGGGGAGATGGACACAGAGCTCACGGCTCTCCTCGGCGTGTGATGTCCCAGCCCAGGCTGCACGGCCCGTTTCTGAGCCGCAGGCCTGGCGGCTGCGGGGCCCGCCGTGCCCGGTGCCTGTGCCCGGTGCCTGTCGGTGCCTGTCGGTGCCTGTGCCCGGTGCCTGTGCCCGGTGCCTGTGCCCGGTGCCTGTCGGTGCCTGTCGGTGCCTGTGCCCGGTGCCTGTGCCCGGTGCCTGTCGGTGCCTGTCGGTGCCTGTGCCCGGTGCCTGTCGGTGCCTGTGCCCGGTGCCTGTACCCGGTGCCTGTGTCCGGTGCCTGTGCCCAGTGCCTGTGCCCGGTGCCTGTCGGTGCCTGTGCCCGGTGCCTGTCGGTGCCTGTGTCCGGTGCCTGTGCCCGGTGCCTGTCGGTGCCTGTGTCCGGTGCCTGTGCCCGGTGCCTGTCGGTGCCTGTGCCCGGTGCCTGTCGGTGCCTGTGCCCGGTGCCTGTCGGTGCCTGTGCCCGGTGCCTGTCGGTGCCTGTGCCCGGTGCCTGTCGGTGCCTGTCGGTGCCTGTGCCCGGTGCCTGTGCCCGGTTCCTGTCGGTGCCTGTGCCCGGTGCCTGTCGGTGCCTGTGCCCGGTGCCTGTGCCCGGTGCCTGTCGGTGCCTGTGCCCGGTGCCTGTCGGTGCCTGTGTCCGGTGCCTTGCCCGGTGCCCGTGCCCGGTGCCTGTCGGTGCCTGTGCCCGGTGCCTTGCCCGGTGCCCGTGCCCGGTGCCTGTCGGTGCCTGTGCCCGGTGCCTTGCCCGGTGCCCGTGCCCGGTGCCTGTCGGTGCCTGTGCCCGGTGCCTGTGCCCGGTGCCTGTCGGTGCCTGTGCCCGGTGCCTGTCGGTGCCTGTGCCCGGTGCCTGTCAGTGCCTGTGCCCGGTGCCTGTCGGTGCCTGTGCCCGGTGCCTGTGCCCGGTGCCTGTCGGTGCTGCGGGTGTGTTTCTGAAGCGGCTGCAGGAGGAGGATGGCCACTGTGATCGGAGGAAGCTCCTGGGGACGCGCACCTCGCAGATGCTAAGACCCGCCAGTGGGGGGCGCTGGTCGCCGGGAGTGCGGGACCCTCCGGGGGCAGCAGTGCGGCCCCGCGGGCCATGGGTTCCTGTCCGGAGGGCGTGCCCGGGCCGCGCCCGCCCAGGGCGGACCCAGACACCACCCGTCTTCCTGTTCGCTCAGTCCTCTGCGCGTGCTGAGTTATAGACCCGGGACCTGTTAGGATGCTCTGTCTTTTAACAAAGATGTCAACCAAAAATGCAGTGTTTGGGCCCCGGGAAAGCGATCTCCACAGATTCCTTTTCTCACCGGGGCCTCATTCCGCGGCGGGGCCCGCCTTTCGGAGACGGAGTGTCGTCTGTTCTTTGTCACTGCGTCGAAGCGTGAGTCAGAAAGGCTTTCATCTGAACAGGAACCGTGAAATGCGTCCGCACATTCCCATCACATTAACTAACAGACGGTCTTGGTTTCTCGGTTTGCCGTTGAGTGTCTGCTCCGTGCTGTGTGAGGTCACCGTTTAATCCTCACACCAGCCCTGTGGTGTGCGAGCGTGCACACGTGTGTAATGCTCACACACCCTCACCCAGGCCCAGGAGTTGTTGTGGATAGGTATCAGAAAGCTAACATAAAATATTGAAAGACAGACGGCAGCCCGCATGGCGTGGCTCAGGGGTTGAGTGTCGACCTATGAGCCAGGAGGTCCCTGGTTCGATTCCCGGTCAAGCAGGACACAAGCGCAGGTTGCAGGCTCCATTCCCAGCAGGGGGCGTGCAGGAGGCGGCCGATCCGTGTTTCTCTCTCATCAATGTTTCTGTCTCTCTACCCTTTCCTCTCTTTCTAAAAATCAGCAAAGGCATAGTTTCAAAAACAAAACAAAACAGGACAAACTGCAGCCAATGGTACACTCCCAGGGGGCAGGCTCCTCCTCAGTCTGCTCTCATCACTCTCCACGTTTTATATGAGCGTAAGCGTATAACTTAATATAACTTAATGCACTATCATCATATAAAACAATAGCCTAAATACAAGGTTAAGCAATTATGGCTGTAAAGCCTCACATAAAACATATCGTCGTTTACTTAAGAGTAAATGTGTTTTGGGAACCCACACAGTATTCTGTCCTAACTGGGCCGGTTTTTCGTTCCGGCCGCCGCGGGACGGAGCCCGAGTGGCCGCCACGGGGGCCTGGGGAGGGCGTGCGCTTCCCGTGGGGCCGTCTCCTCGGGCGTGTCCTCGGGAGGCGGCGGCGACGGCATGGGGCCGGGGGAGCCGTCCGTGACGGAGACTGACTCGCCCACAGCAGGAGGCCTGGCCACCGGCTCTTCTCCGTCCCGTCGCCGGCGCCAGGGCGGCCTGTCCGGCTGCCGGGGGCTCCCCGCGGGCACTGCCCCGTGTGCGAGAGTCCCTCCCGTGCCAGGACGGCCGAGCCCACGTTCTGACGCAGGAGGTCGGAACCCCGACGGCGTGGGAGACGGGCTGAACACTCGCCGCGGTGTGGAAGTGGCTGCATGGGAGACCTGGGTGCTGACTGGGCAGACGGACTCGGGAGGGAGAGCTCTCTGTGTCTGCATCTGCTTAAACGTGTTTTTGATGGAACCTCGTTGGACCAGGTAAAACGTGAGAGCAAGGCTTCATGGTGAGTAGAGAGGGTGGAAGGAAGAGGGGATGTGTCCTGGGTGTGTCTGCGCTCCGGGTCACTCAAACCCTTCGCCCCGGTGGGCGGGCGGCTCTGGGGCCGGGGACTCTTTCCACGCAGCCCTCTGCCCCTCTCCAGGGTCATCCCTCCACGGGGCCCCAGTCCTTTCTGCACCAGCCGACCGGGCAGGCCAGCCGCAGCCAGTGGCCCCTCCTCGTCTCTCCCTTCTTTCCCTTCTCCCCTCTCTCCGCTCGCTGTTGGTAAGCCTTCTCTGGGACGCGCATCGTTTCATTGGCGCCGGCGGCGGCTTATGAGCTGCGCTATCCCCAGCCTGCCGCTGTGAGAGGGAGAGGAGGAGTAATAGTGATGATCATAGCCAACATTTCCGATGTGGGCTGCTCATTCTCCCGCCCTCCAGCGAGGGGCGTGGTCCGCGTGCCCGTCCTGCAGGGAGGCTCAGGTCCTCCCCGGGACCCTGACCGTGGGCCTTAGAGGCCGGTGTCCCTCAGTCCCGGGGCACGTCCCGGTCTGGGTCTGGAGGAAAGACCCGACTGGATGCCCCCGCTGCCGATGGCCCCTACGGAGAGGCTGACTCGGGTGTGTGCCGGGAGCATCGGCTGGAGAGGGCCCCGCCCGCCTCCCGGGGGTCCCGCCAGCTCTGCGGGGCCTGGCGCCCATGGAGCCCTGTTTTCACAGAGAGGAAGGGGGAGGGACAGAGAGTTAGAAACATCGACGAGAGAGAAACATCGACCAGCTGCCTCCTGCACACCCCCAACCTGGGATGTGCCTGCAACCAAGGTACATGCCCTTGACCAGAATCGAACCCGGGACCCTTTGGTCCACAGGCCACCGCCCTATCCGCTGAGCCAGACTGGCCTGGGCGAATTCCTAATCTTAAAACGGAGCTTGCGCACCCCGGCCACCGCTCACGGCGCATGCTCGTTAATCAGGCTGCACACGCCTCTCAAATTAGCTTATTTTTAAACCACAAGTGCAAGACGCGGGTGGCAATCGGAGCGAGTCCGGCAGACGCCGCCCGCACCGAGTGCACACAGGAAGCGGGATGCGCCTGTGGGCGCTGAGGCTGAGCCCCGCCCGCCTCCCTGAAGCCTCCAGGGCGGCCCGGGAGGAGCAGGCCCGGCCTGAGGGGGGAGCTGCCCGGGGCCGACGCCCCTGCGGTGGAGTCCGGCCTGAGAGCAGCCTCGCTCGGCTCCCAGGCCTCCCCACCCAGCCCAGGCCGCCTCCAGCCGCTGGGCCCTCAGCTCTCAGCTCTCAGCTCCCTGCCAGCGCGTCCTGTGTCCTGTCCCTGGACGTCGGGGGCTGGGCTGGCGTGGCCGGGAGGCCCAGGGGTGCAGGGCTCCGGGGGACACGCCGAGCGCTCGGGAGGGAGGCCGGGGCGGACGGGGGTGGTACACGGCGGCCGTGTGGAACCTGCGAGCGGCTGCCAGGCGAAGGGTTTTGTTCCGGGGAGACCGGAGAGTCCGGGAGGAGAACGTGTGTTTCCTAGAATCGCCCCGACTCCGAGGCAGGCGTGTGGGACGCGTAGGGGAGCGAGAAGAGGCCACGGCGGCGATAATTTTCAGTTGCATAAACACCTTTCATCCCGGGAGATCGCACGTTATTTCACCCCCTGAGATTTCCAAGGTTCTGTTCTCCTTCGGGCTGAGCGTAAATCACGTTTCCTAAAATTCCACCTCTCCCCCAAATGATTTCTAGCCTCTCTGTGTGTGTGAAGCTATACATTCTTTTTTCCAGAACTTTCTGCCAATTTGTTAAGTTGTTGTATCATTTAGTGTGTGTGCTCGTGTGTGTGTGTGTGTGTGTGTGTGTGCTCACCTTCAGAAACCGTGTGTGTGCTCACCCCCAGATCCCATGTGTGTGCTCACCCCCAAACCCATGTGTGTGCTCACCCCCAAACCCATGTGTGTGCTCACCCCTAGAACCCGGGTGTGTGTGTGTGTGTGTGTGCTCATCCCCAGAAACCATGTGTGTGTGTGTGTGCTCACCCCAAAACATGTGTGTGCTCACCCCCAGATCCCATGTGTGTGTTCACCCCCAGAACCCGGGTGTGTGTGTGTGTGTGTGTGTGCTCACCCCCAGAACCTACTCGGTAACCACAGTTTTCTGTCCCAGCCTCGGTCTGACCTGTGAGCAGGTCCTCACGGCCTCTCCCCGTCAGAGCAGGTGATCCCTGGACAATCCAATCGCCGGCAGCGCACTGCCTGAGCGCGCACACACACACACACCCTCCCCCGCAGCGGCCTCTGCCCCCGGCCTCCGGGGCCGGTTTCACGGCAGAACGGGGGGTTGAGTCTCCTGTCCTCTAGGTTACCCCCTCCGCCCCCGCACCTCTGGCGTTGCTATCGGTAACAGTAACGGCCTCCACGCCTGGTTACCTTCTTCACAAACGTGACCACTGAAGCCACTGCTGGGAGTGTGGCCCCGTCCATCCCGAGTCTCACGTGGGCCTGGAGGTCTCGCCGTGTGTGTGTGTGTGTGTGTGTGTGTGTGTGTGCCTGTGCTCGTGGGCTCAAAGGCAGGGAAATGCCTGCTGGTGGGTGCGGTTTCCGGGCGGGGGGTTAAAAATGTTCCAGCCCGGCCGGCGGCTCAGTGCTGAGCATCGGCCTCTGAACCAGGAGGACACGGTTGGATCCGGGTCAGGCCGGTGCCTGGGCAGCAGGCTCAGCCCCCAGCAGGGGGCCTGCAGGAGGCAGCCGACCCGTGACTGTCTCTCAACATCAGTGTTTTTCTCTCTCCTTCCCCCTTCTTCTCTGAAATCCATATAAATATTTTTTTAAAAAAACTCTAAAACGGTTATGGAGACTGATGGTTGCGCAGACTCTGTGACTGTACGAGTGGCCGTTACATGGCGGGCTGTAGACAGCGGAGTCCGTGCTGAGAGGAAAGGCGAGGGGGTCCCGGTGTGGGGGTGGGCCCGGAGCGGGTGATGGTGGAGGTGCCGGGAGGCGGGAGCCCCCGGGTCTGCCAGAGCCTCTCCCCTTCTGCACCCACATGCTGTCCGGCTCCCCCAGGCCTCCCCGTGTGTCACGCCCCCCGTGTGCCTGTGCGTGCACATGGCTCTCCGTGTCCACGCTCTGTCCTGGGCTGTTTCCAGATCCTCTCCTGTAAACAGACGGTAATAAACGCGCTTATAAATTACGGGAGCACGCCCCGGACGGCAGCCAGAGCGCGGTGCTGGTTTATAAGCTGGAGATGGGCAGCTCTGGAATGTGTTTACCTCCCGTCCTGTGTGACAGGCCTTCCCAGCACCAGGGAGGCAGCCACACAGCCCAGCACCGCGGCGCTGTCAGCATGGGGGGACGCACTGACCACCGGGGGGAAGACGCTCCGGCCGCCGGTGAGCGTGCTGCTGGGGTCTGACTTAGAGACCGGATGTGACATTATGGCCAAGGCAGGCGTCTCTCCAGAGAGAGCACCTGCCTCGGCACCAGCGGCGGCCGTCACAGGACTGGTGTCCCCCCGACCGCACACGCGTGTTCTCCGGGCGAGACGGGAATGGAAGTCGTGTCTGTGCCGTCTCCATGTTTGTGGGCTCCCCTGTCCAATGGGCGCATCGCCGGCCCGTGTTCCACGCTGGTGCTGGCCCCGGGGACCGGCAGGACTTTGGGGGGTTCTGCGTGTGTCCTCAGTGCGTCATCACCGTCCGGTAACCTTCCGCCTGGCGGGCCACGGGAGCTGTCAGTTCGGAAACCTTTGCCATGCCTGGTGTTGGCAAAGACTCGCTTAAACCGATCTCCTGATGTGTCTAGACGCCGGGAATCGGATTAGCCACGCGCCTCCGGCCGCCTCGGCCATTAGTGCCGGGCGGTGTTTGGGTGTCTCAGCCGGACGTGAACAAGCAGGAACGCCGCGGGAACGATGGCAGCTTCATTAATCTCCCACGGGAGACTCGATGCCCTGAGTGGCCCTGCACGGCCGATGTTAATGCACCCCATGGACAGTATACGTCCCGCCAGCGGCTAGAGCGTGACTGACCTGCATGATAGGCATTGATGAAACGCTTAAAATGGACGATTAAAACACGATTTCTGTGATACATACGGTTCGGGGTTCGGGTGGGCAGTCTTACCCCCAAGGGAGGCCTGTGATGCCTGCAGCACTGGAACCCGCGGATAGAATGCTGGGTGCTTCCGGAGGCAGGGGGAGCGGAGGGCAGGCTGATCGGCGTTGGTGAGTGTAGCCGAGGTCCCCGTGAATTGCAGGTGAGTTGTGGGGCGCGGCCACAGCGTTTGGACGGGTTCGAGCCTCGGACTGATGAGGGCACGGGCAAGTCCCAGCCAGAAGGGAGAGCCTCCAGCGCCAGGATGCCAGCAGCTGTGGCTGTGAGCGTGAGCCTGTGGACCGAACGCGTGGCCTGGCCCACGTGCCTGAGTGACGTGGGCTTGATAGAGCTCAGGTGCAGGTGACTGAGTCGGATGGAAACTCATGGTGACGTTTTAACCACGGCCTTCCTTTGCCGTGTGGCATCTTCTGTAAAATAAAGACACGGCTGGTGGGCATCGGCGCTGTGTCTCAGAGCAGCAGCGTCCCACCGAGACCCAGCTTTCTCCTCTGTCTGTCTTCTCTAAGCCTTTCGCCGCCCCCGCTCAGGGCCATCCTCGGCCGTGCCGGCCCGGACAATGAGTGACTGCGGTCCATGCTTGAGGGCACTTCCGAGTCTTGTTAGTAAACCCCGCGCTCCCCCCGAGGGCTGTGGCGGTGGCCGAGGCTGCCGTCAGGTGTGCGGAGATCAGAGCACCGTCCGGCGTGCGCGCCTCCTACCCGCCAGGCCAGACCCAGAGCGAGAGGCGGCGGGCACAGACCCTCCGGGCTGTCGGTGCTGCATGTCCCAGGGAGACCGGCTGCCCTGCGTGTGTGAAAAGCTCTCTGCACTGAATTCCCCATACTGTCATCGTTCTTCATAAAAAATATGCAATATTCCTTTTCAATTTTGGGAGATATTTCTAAGTTCAGTCTATTCTAAACAGAAAAATAAAACAGTAAGGATAAGGAGAAAATATTTTCTGAAACCTCATAAACATGCACTTTAAAAATAATCTTATTAATTTCATTAAGGCGATTGAGAATTATGTATTTAGCGCTTGAATAGGGTACTATTTTATAGTTGAAAAAGTGGTATTTAATTTTAAAAACTTTAAATACTGTGTTCACGCTTTACTTTCATTACTAAGTAGGTGCAATGTCACTTAAGAAAATGACTACTCTAGTCTGACTGGCCTGGCTCAGAGGCTGAGCATTGACTTATGAACCAGGAGGTGACGGTTAGATTCCCGGTCAGGGCACAGGCCCGGGTTGCGAGCTTGGTCCCCAGTAGGGGGCGTGCAGGAGGCAGCGGCTCGATGATTCTCATGATGTTTCTGTCTCTCCCTAGCCCTTCCTCTCTGAAATCAATAAAAATATATTTTAAAAAACAAACAAGAAAATGACTACCCTAAAAGTATATCATTTTCTGCCAAAAAAAAGTTATTTGTAAGACATTTACATTCCCTGTGGTTTTAATTCCATTTTTTATTTTTATTATTTTTAAAAAATATATTTTGATTTTTTACAGAGAGGAAGGGAGAGGGACAGAAAGCTAGAAACATCAATGAGAGAGAAACATCGATCAGCTGCCTCCTGCACACCCCCCACTGGAGATGAGCCCTTAACCAAGGTACATGCTCTTGACCGGAATCAAACCTGGGACCTTTCAGTCTGCAAGTCGACGCTCTATTCACTGAGCCACACCGGTTTGGCTCCAGTTTTCATTTTAAAATGCAAAGCAAGCAAAAAAACAAAAATAAAAAAAAATAAATAAAATGCAAAGCAAGCAAATATACTCTTGGCTATCGATGACGAATCCTTCGTATAAATTTCCATTTAAAAAGAGAATCGGCACCTTGAATTTTGTGTCTGTGACTGTATCGGGATGTGCTACGATCGCTTATTTTTAAAGCCGCACCTAAAGCCATTTTCCGTATGTGGTCTGCTCTATGAAGTCAAACACTACAATTATTTTACTTTGGAACCCAAATGTGTAATGGCACAAGGCCATTCGTGTTCTGGACTACCCTGTTTCCCCGAAAATAAGACAGTGTCATATTAATTTTTGCTTCCAAAGATGCGCTAGGTCTTATTTTCAGGGGATGTCTTATTTTTCCATGAAAAAGAATACGGTACACATTTATTGTTAAATGAAAATAAAGGAAATTTATTACCTGTATATGGAACGGTAGTACGGTAGTTGTCAACACAAACCAGACAAACTGTGAATCCTACAGTATCAAGAATTTACTCATTTATTCAATGACAATCATGTCATCATCATTTGGAACATCATCCTAACAATCCAATTCCTGAATTTCCTGGTGAATTTCTTGTGACTCCATTTCTTTCAGAATCAGTGGACCAAATCTCTCATGCTTAGCCTAGGGGGGCCTTATCTTCGGGGGGATGCCTTATATTTTACTCAGAAGGAAACCTGTAAGTATGTCTTATTTTCAGAGGGTGTTTTATTTTCGGGGAAACTCGGTACTTTAAAAATTAGTCATGCGTTCTGATTCTGAAGTGATTGGGTTTTCCTCAGCCCGAAAAGAGAGCTCGCCAGCCTCTTCCTGCCGCCTCAGTCCTCACAGCCCTGGCGGCTCCGCGGCTCCCGCAGCTCGGACCCGGGCGCACAGCCTGTCTCCGTGACCCGGGCCTCCCGCAGGGAGCGGGGACCGGGCCCGCCTGCAGCCAGCGCGGGCGCGTGGCAATGGGAACTGGGCGGAGTCTGTCCTCTAAGGGTTTTAAAAATAAAAAGCCTTCTGACATCACTGCTCCTGCCAGCTAGAAGACCACTAGCATAAAGGGACGCACTGGCCGAACTTTATTTGTAATTTTTAAAATGTTGCAAATGCGGGGTCCCTTTAAAACATGTCCCTTTCACAAGGCCTGTTTATTTGGAAAAACTTGATGTTGTCCTTGGATTGCCAGAATCTCTCTTATCAGGGTCAGTATTGTTTGTATTATTTTCTCGTTATAAATAAGTGCGGGAGACTGCAGTTTGTTTTTTTAAGCAGTTTTAACCCCAGTATTTAATGGACTTGTATTTCCTTTCTTAATTAAAACAATTTTTTTTTGTTAATCCTCACCTGAGGATTTTTTTCCTTTTTTTTTTCTTTTTCTTTTAGTGTGCGTAGAAGGGAAGGAAGGATGGAGGGAGGGAGAGAAGGAGGGAGAGGAAGAGAGAAACTTCGATGTGAGAGAGACACTTCGATTGCTTACCTCCCATAGGAATCCCAGCTGGGCCCGGGGAATCAACCCAGGTACCTGCCCTTGACTGGGACTCGAACCCTTGACCCTTCAGTGCGTGGCTGACGCTCTAACCACTGAGAACCCCAGCCAGGGCCCTTTCTTAAATATTAAAGTTATGTAAGCAGAAAAGACATTGTGTCTATGATGTTGCTAAAAACAAAGGAGAAGATGGAGACTAGAGAACTCTGCCTCTGCAGTGCTCTAAGTAGGCAGTACCCCCCTCCTGTCTCAGGGGCTCCTCAGGGGCCCCCGGGAGGGAAAGCGAGCGCCCGCTGACGCCTGGCTCGGAGGAGCGGGTACCTGCCTCCCAGCCGGCCGTGTTTACCGCCCGTGCCCCTTTGATGACCAAATACGTCATCGTTACCGGTAATTAGCGCCGCGCCTGCCTCCGGAAACCTGCAGGGAGGGGAGGTAATTCATCCTAAAATAATCAAGGACTTTCGTAATTAATTTTAAAACGGAGTGAATCACCTTTTGGCTCACTCGCCGGCCATTAGTCCTGGATGGGGATTTGATTACCGTGTCTGCACAGCTTTCCCCAGACAGTTTGATATCATAACTGCCCGTCTGGCCCGCGGTGATGCCTGTTACCGCCGTGCGGAGCGGAGCCGCGGGCTGGCCACACGCCGCTGGCCGCTGCTCGCGTGACGCGGCCCCTCGCGGACTCTGTCTTAGGATCCATCGGCAGGTTTCTCGCTTCTCCGCTCCCGTTGGGTGTCCATACCGGACCCATGTTCTCGGCTAAAGTTGTTTTCTTTGAAGGAACGCACGTGTTTCGGCTTGTTAGAATTTCAGTTTTCAGATGAAAACATTCAGAAAAAGTATCTCTCTGCACGTTGATTATTACAGAGTTGTGTCTTTCCAGACATGCTGGGGGGCCACAGTGTGTTTTGGTCCAGCGATCTGTTACCCCAGCCTGCGGAGTAGGAATATTTCCAGAGCGTTGATGTTCGCGAAGCAGCTTGGTGGACGCCCGCTGTGTAACAGACAGGGCTGCTTTGGATATGCAGGGTGTGGCCGCAGGAGGCTCACAGCTGTGATCTCACAAAACACAGGTTTGTTACATTCTCATTTATTAATGACTAGAGGCCCGATGCACGAAGATTCTTGCAAGAGTGGGCCTTTCCCTGGCTGCCAGCACTGCCTTCGCTCCGGCCGGAGCCGCCTTCCCGCCTTCCCATGATGCCCCGTGGCCGGGCTGGTATGGAATGCCTGTGTCCCACCCCACCCTCAGCCACTCGGCTGCGTATGTAAATTAACCAGGCATCTTTGCTGGGTTGATTTGCATACTCGCTCCTGATTGGCTGGTGGGTGTTGTGAAGGTGCGGTCAATTAGCATGTTACTTTTTATTAGGTGGGTTGTATCATTTTCCACACGAACAATGTACACCCACTTTTGCCCACCCTGCCTTGTTCGTGGGAGTGGGAGACAGTGGCGTCGGGGTGTATGTGTGCTCTCTCTCGGTCAGGTATCAACCTGAAGAAGTGAGGAGAGGGCGGGGTGAGGTCCCCACGTGACCTTCTCAGGGTCAGGCTGACCCTCCGGCTCCAGTGAAAACAGCAGGACACCTTATCGTTCAGGAAACACAGGCCCCCTTCACCCCCCTTTCTCCAAATGTTCTGGGAGGACGAAGGCAGGACAGCCTAGGCACTCCCCGGAGCCGCTGTTTCTCAGGAGCTAGAGCCACGTCCAAGATGCTCCTGACGGGTGTTTGTGTGTTTCCTTCCTGAGCCCTCAGCAGCTCCTGGCCCTATTGTAAGGCCTTTGTCCAGACGGGGCGGGCGGGCGCGGGCGGGAGCCGAGGACGGCGTCGGGGCTCGGGGACGGGGTGCGGAGAGCAGCCTCGGAGGAGGAGGTCCACCGGGTCCTGCTCCTCCTTCGCGGCGAGGCGGGACCGGGCGGAGTCCTGGTGCCGGAGCCGAGCCTCGTCAGCGGGCGGCCACTCCCCGCATGGGTGAGTGCTGGCAGACGGCCTGAGAAACGGGCAGAAGAGACCGGGGGCCGGGGACAAGCTCCCAGGAGACAGTGGGGGTCTCGGGGTGTGGACGAGGCAGCAGGGGACAGCCGCGGCCCCACGTTCCGGAGCCTTCGCTGGCACCAGCGTCAGCAGCTCCGTCCGGAGGCAGGGCAGGTCTGCGGGCGTCCTGGGGGTGGTTCTGGGAGCCACCGGGGTCTGGCAGGGAGGGGTCACCCACGGGGCCCTTCCCTCTGAGTCCTCTCTCTCTCTCTCTCTCTCTCTCTCTCACACACACACACACACACACACACACGCACGCACACCAGCCTGCAGCAGGCCAGGGTTGAGCAGGTACCTCATTAAGGGGGAATTACAGGCTATTAAGTATGATTGGCTGCTAGTCCCAGATGAAAGCAGGTGAGCCGATGTACAATTACAGCTGCCCTGGTCCCAATGATATGCAAATTGTGCAAACTGGCAGCGGTGGGGGCAGGGTGAGGCCGCACTCCTGGCCTCCTGGGCGTGTGTGTGTGTGTGTGTGTGTGTGTGTGTGAGACTCTGAGGCTGGTCTGAGCCGCTCCCTCACACGGGGAGCTGAAGAGCCTTGCACATCTGAGCCGTACACACGGGGAGGGATCAGACACGCGCTCTCTCTTCCTTTCTGATGGAAAAGAATTGAGTCAGATAATGATCTTTTTAAAAGAAAACTCATGTTTAAAATATACTTAATGGAACCCAGCCAGTTTGGCTCAGTGGATAGAGCACCAGCCCTCGGACTGAAGGGTCCGGGGTTCCATTCCGGCCAAGGACATGTACTATGGTTGCAGGCTCAATCCCCAGTAGGGGGTGTGCAGGAGGCAGCTGATGGATGTTTCTCATTGATGTTTCCAATTCTCTGTCCCTCTCCCTTCTGCTCTGTAAAAATCAACAAGATAGATTAAAATAAAAAAGTAAAACATGCTTACGGTGCAGGGCACCCTGGTCCACAGATTCCTCTGGTGAGAACCTGCACACCCAGTGGCCCGGGGATCGGAGAACCCTGCCCGGCTGCAGGCGCCCCCCTGTGCCACCCCGTGCCACCCTGCGCCCCGAGGTCAGAGCCAGCGGCTCCCTCCTGGCGCTCAGAGGGCGGTTCTGAGCCCCCTGACACGGCGCGCTGTGTCACCCGTGGCCGTGTCAGCTGTGTGGCGGGTTGTGGAGGCAGAAGCGCTGTCGTTGCAGACAGCAAACCGTTGGAAGCCTCGGAGAGGCCACAGGAGCCCCGGCGGGCGGTATGGCATTAAAACCTGCATCGCATCAGCAGGAATCCCGTTACCAAGCCTGCCCCTCCAGGCTCCCCGCGTGGGGACCCTCCCTCCCCCCGAAAAGGACCCCCCGGATGGGCCCCCCTCTGGGCGTGGCCAGTGCACCCAGCACCACAGCACCGCCCCGCTCAGGACCTCGGAGGGGGCCGTGGCTGCTCCTGCTCCCGGGAGACCTTTCTCTGCAGCCTCAGGAGCGTCCGGCCGTCAGGCACTCCATGCGGGCGCGGCTGCGGGTCTCGGCCGCCCGGAGGGGGCGCAGGCCGGCCTCGGCCGGGCGCTGTTTCTGTTCTCCGTCACAGCAGCGCCAGCCCCGGGCCTGCACTCACACCGTGTGCCGAGAGAAGCCGAGCGGCCGTCCCGGGCCTCGCCGGGTCCTAAATCACTCCGATGGCTCTCTTCCCTCCGACCTGCCCTCCTGCCCCCTCCTCTGGTCCGAGCGGGCCGTCGGAGCCTCGTCCGTCTCCCGGTGGCCTCAGGCGCCGTGTAGCGGAACCGGAGGCACGTCCTTCGCGTGGACGCGGTCACTCATCGCCGCGGAGGAGGCCGGGTCCGCTCTCAGGACGTATTTCCGACCCGCCCTCGTGGGCCGGTAACGGGGTGTCTTTGTTTTGACGCTTTTACAAGCTGAGGCGGAGATATTTCAAAAGGAAACTTACCGTGCGGAGGCGGACACAGCACACAATCCCGCGTGGTTCCCTCCAGCTCCCGGGCCCTCTCCGGAAGGCTCCGTTCTCCCGTGCGCGTGTTCAGGCACTGCAGTCCCAGGTGCGCTGTGTGAACGGTCACCCTTTATGGGGATCGCACGGTCCCGGCGGCGGTGCACGGCCCGGAGACCCAGGAGGTGCCGTTGGTGTTGACACCAGCACCTTTTTTTTTTTAAACAGAGGAAGAGAGAGGGATAGAAAATTAGAAATATCAATGAGAGAGAAACCTCGATCAGCTGCCTCCTGCACACCCCCCTACCGGGAATGTGCCCGCAACCAAGGCACATGCCCTTGATCGGAATCGAACCCGGAACCTTCAGTCCGCAGGCTGACGCTCTATCCACTGAGCCGCACCGGTTTCAGCTACACCAGGCCGGGCTGCTGTGGAGATGGAGACCGGCCAGGTCTCTGATCGCTCGGGACTCTCAGCGCCGTAAGGAGAAAGAGGGTCAACAAGATGACAGGAAACGGGTCATGTTTCCTGTTGTGTGTGTTTCCTAGGTGTTTTCTTGGTGGTTACCATGGGGACCATAATGAACGCCCTAAATGTATGGCCAACCGAGGAACATAAAAGCTGAGCCTCGGTGACAGAACAGCTGCTCCTGTCAGCTCTGTCCGCCCTGCTTATGTGGTTGTCCTTACAGATTACCCTTACACATGTGTGCCCACTAACGTGGGTTTTCAATTATTATTCTTTTATGCGTTTGTCTATTAAGTCATCTATGATAATAAAAGCACAACATGCTGATTAGACTGAATGACCTTCCAGACGAAGCTGGGGCTGTGTGGGAAGCCTGGGTCCCGGGTGCCAGCGGGAAGCCGGCCGGCAGCCAGGGCAAGGAAGGCCTACTCTTGTGTGAATTTCATGCCTCAGGCCTCTAGTATAGGAGCTAAAAAGAGCAGTTACCAAAGTTACAACATTGACTTTTATACTTTACCTATCGAGGTACTTTCATCAGAATTTCTCCTCGCTCTGTTTTATATCTTATTTAGCTGGAAGGACTTCCTTTGGCATTTCTGTAGGCAAATCTATTGACCATGAGCCTCCTCAGTGTGTGTTACTCTGGGGACGTCTTGCTTTCCTCTTTATTGTGAGGGGTAGGTTCACCAGGTATAGAATTCTCGGTTGGCAGTTACTTTCGGCACTCTAAAGATGTCATGCCACTCCTCTCTGGCTTTGGTGGTTTCTGATGAGAAATTTTCTGTGACTCTTATTGGAGATCTGTATGTGACGAGTTGGTTTCTCTCTTGTTGCCTTTAAGATTTTCTCTTTTTCATTTACTTCCAATAAATGATTATTACGTGTCTTGGTGTGGATCTCTTTGCATTGATCCTTCCTGGAGTTTGTTGAGCTTCTTGACTGTCTGGATTCATGTCTTCTGTCATATTCTGGAACATTCCAGCCATTGTTGTTTTCACAATGTTCTTTCCCTTCAGTCTCCCCTCTTCCTCTCTGATTCCCACTGTGCATGCTCACACACCGGTCTGGTGCCCCCAGGTCTCTTGGGCTCTCTGTTCATTGTTCATAATCCTCTTTCCAGGTGATTGCAGGTGATCTAGCTTCAGATTCACTGGTTCTTTATTCTTCCTGCTCAGATCTGCTATTGCAGCTCCCTCATGCGTGTTTCATTTCAGTTATTTTACTTTCCAGCCCCCAGATTCTCCTTGGTTCCTTTCTATAATTTTTATTTCTTTATCAATATTATCAATTTGTTCATATATCGTTCTCCTGGTTTCCTACAGCTCTGTGAGTGTACGTAAGACAGTTTAAAGTCTTTGCCGAGTAACTTCAATGCCTGTACCTCAGAGTCCATTTGTTAGCATCTTCTGCAAACAGGCCATGCTTTCTTCTTTCTTCACCTGCCTGGTCCTCTTTTTAGTTGAAAATGGAACATTTCAAATATTACATTATGGTAACTCTGGACACCAGCATCTCACCTCTTCCAAGAGTCTGCTGTTTGCTGTAGGCTGTACCTGTGTGCTCGGTAATTTTTCTAAGCTATTTTTTATGAAGCCTGTGTTCTTAGCCATGTGAGGTCTCTGAATTATCTGGGTTTTTTTTTTTTTTTTATGTTCAGTTAGTGTTTTGACAGAGATTTCCTTAAATCTTAAATGCTAAGAGCCAAATGAGAGAGAGAGAAAGAGAGAGAGAGAGAGAGAGAGATGGGGAGAGAGAGAGAGAGACTGAGGGAGAGAGAGAGAGAGAGAGACTGAGGGAGAGAGAGAGAGAGAGAGACTGAGGGGGGGGGAGAGAGAGAGAGAGAGAGGGGGAGAGAGAGAGAGAAAGGAGAAAGTGAGAGCAGGGGGTAGGGCCCTCTCAGGGGACTTTCTACATCCCCATATGTACAGATGCTCTTGAGTCCCCTGATTCCTCAAATGCGTGCAGTCTGGCTTTCCCTCCCGGCGTTCTGGCGATGTGTCTGGGGCCTCAGCGTACTCTCTGGCTCCAGGTGGCTAAGGCTCTCCTTCTCCTTGTGAGGGTCCCACCCTGAGTGAGCCCCGGATTCGGTGAAACAAAGACCAGCACCTCGACCGGGCAGTGGGGCCCCAGGGGTGAGCACACACAGCCGTGGGCACGTGGTCTGTGTGCTCCCTCCTGACCGGAGGCCCGGACCCCGGGCTGGGAGCACGGGCTGCCACGTCGGGGCCCACAGGAGCGCGGGCCACGCCGCATAGAACCACGCACGCTCCTGCCTCCGCCGGGGGCCTGTCTGCTCGCTCGCTCGGCGCCGGGCGTCGCCAGAGCCTCCGTGTCCGGGCCTGGCCGGGGGTGCTGACGGCGTTTGGCTGGTGTGGGGATGTCTCCGGGGGGACGGGCCCCGAGCCGCCCGCTGGGCTGTGCTTCTCTGACGTCATTTCCTGCTCCTTCCAATCCAGCCGTCAGATGTGTTTCTTCAGCAGAGTATTCCTCCTCACGCTGCATTCCCGGCGTTAGAATTGGTGGTCGCAGTTGTAATCGTAACATCCAAACAGCGCGGCAGGGAGCTTTGCAGAGCGCTTACCTGTTTCTGAAGGCCTGCGCCACGTCGTATGGGTCGTCACTACGCTGGTCAGATGGAGCGGTTCCTGCTTTCCGAGCAGGAGCTGGCACGCGGGGCGGGGGTCAGGGCCGTGCGGCGGGCCTGTCCTGGCCGCCCGCGGGGCCTGTGTTTACGGTGAGCGGGCCGGGCCGGCCACATTTCACCGGCGTGGCTTTATTTGACTTTGCGCTGAGTGGGAGCGACCATATATCTCGGGTTTGAGTACACACTCATGTGTTTCTGCCGCCGGAACGTGGGATTGTATAAACCTCTCCGGCCCCCGGCTCATCCGTCAGGGGCTGCGGAACGGCCTGCTCTTTCTCACGGGCGTCTGCGGGGAGCGGGGTCCCCCGCGCCCGCTGCCCTGATCCTGGCTCTGTGAGCGCTTCCCGGCGCGGGCGAGGGCCACGGGGAGAGCCGAGACCGCACAGCCCCGCAGGTGCAGTGTCTGCAGAGCTGACCCCTCGGCCCTCACCCACACACGCGGAGAACTCCGGAGGGCGCGCTGCGGGGGCCGCCCGCTCCAAGGCCTGTGCTCGGGGGCCGCTGAGCGGGCACGGCGAGGCCGGGCAGCGGGTGGCTGTGACCGCGGGCGAGAGCCGGCAGCCGTGGGTATGGAGCCGGCCCCCGGGGCGCACAGCGGGCAGGACTGCGAGGTGGGGGGAGAAGAGAGAGCCGGCCTGTGTCGGGCCTGAGCCTGGGCCGCGGGCCAGCGGCCCCTGAGCTGCACCCCGGAGCCCAGCCACCCCTCCCCACCTCCTGGGAGAGGCAGTCACACCCGTGAACCCAGAGGCGCTGGCCTGCCACCAGGGATGTCCCACCCTCCGCGCTCGCTCACCTGCCCCCAGCCCTCTGCCCCTCAGGCGCCTGCACAGCTCTCTCTGCCTGTGGGCGCTGCCTGCCTCTAGGATATCCGCACACGCCATCGCCAGTGTCTGCCTCTGCCAGGCGAGAGGCTTCCTGTTCCGTCTGGAGGTCCCGGCAGCCACACGAGGCTCTCCGCGCCAGGCCCCGGAGGCGGGGGGCCAGGTCCCCCTGCGGCTCCCTTCGGACCAGGCCCTCCTGGGTGCGGGCGGTGCGGGCCTGAGGGGAGGGCGGGAGGAGGAAAGGGAGAAACCGCCCACGGCTCAGGGCGGGACCGGGCGTGCGGTGGGGACGTGCCTCGGGCCGCTGCTGTCTCAGATTCCGTGAGGACCCCGCTCTGCTCTGCGATGCCTGTTGGGGGGCGGCCAGGCCAGCTCGGTCCGCCCGCCTCGGGGAGAGCATCAGGAATGTGCTGACGCAGAGGACAGTGTGGACCCGGGCTCCGGCGGCTTACCCAGCCCGTTACACAGAAGGACACGTGTCTGCTCGGCCTGTCCCCCGGAGAGGGCACGCCCCACGGTGCCGGCACACGGCGCGCTGTTAGGGGCCGAGGGCACATTTTACTGTGCTCCGGCCGTGGCTTTATGGGGAGGGCAGATCTTGCATCTTAAGTGTTCTCTTTCTCAACATCACGTAGAAATGACGGAAAAGGAGGAGGAGGGAGGAGGAAGCTAGTAAATAAGATGGTGAAAAAGCCATGGAGGTTTTATACGGTACAAACCTGCCCGTTCTGGGCATCACTGTGAAATAAGTCGTAAAACATGCCTCTCTGGGCGTGTCACGGCCCCGTGACCGGCCTGGTGATCAATCAGCCGCCCCAAGGGGCCTGTGATCCCGGTAACAGGCGCTTCTCCTCCTGAGGCCGACCCCGTACAGCTCCGGGGCACCGCTCGTTCGCAGGAAATAAAGCCATCGTGGGCGGAGAGCAGCCGCGTGATTGGACGTCACTGAGCGATGCTCTGCCCGGTTTACAAAGCTCCCACAGGCAGGCAGTTCCCTTTAAAAAACGCACTCGTGCCCCGCTGAGTGGGAGCTGTGCTGTGCGTCCGGCTCCTGCGCCATAAACTCTGAGAAACGGTTCTGCCGGCCCGGCTCGGCGGGTGAGCGTGGACCTCGGAGCCAGGAGGTCAGGGTTCGATTCCCGGTCAGGGCACAGGCCCGGGCTGTGGGCTCCATCCCCAGTGGAGGGCGTGCAGGAGGCAGCCGGTCCATGACTCTCTCTCTTCATTGATGTTTCTCTCTCCTTCTCTCTTCCTCTCCCTTCCTCTCTGAAATTAACGAAAGTATATATAACGTTTTGAGCTGATCCTACAGACCAGGCTGAGGGACCCCACTGGTGCACACATTCATGCACCAGGCCTCTAGTTTAAATATATTTTTATTGATTCAGAGAGGAAGGGAGGAGAGGGAGAGAAACATCAACGATGAGAGGGAATCACTGATCGGCCGCCTCCTGCACGCCGCACACTGGGGATCGAACCCGCCACCCGGGCCTGTGCCCGGACCGGAATGGAACCCTGACCCCTGGCTCACAGGTCGGCCGGCTGACATTGTTTGGATGCCTTTAGCACTGCAGGCAGGTCTTTGCTGTGAAGAACCCAAAGCTGTTTCAGCTGCTAAAGAGCAGTCATCTCGGGAGAGAACCCAGTGTGGATGGGCTGACAGCCACGGGAGCCCCTGGCAGCCGAGTCAGGCTGTGCAAGTGTGTGTGAGTGTGCGTGTGTACGTGTGTGCATACACACGTGAGCATTTGCATGTGTGAGATATATGTGTGCATGCATGTGTGCGCATATGTGAGCATGAGTGGAAGTGCGAACGTGTGCATGTGTGAGCATGTGTGCACGTGTGAGCATATGTGTTAATATGTTTGTGAGTGTGTGAGCATGCATGTGTGAGCGAGCATGTGTGTGTGTGTTGACTTGACTCCACTCTAATTGTTTATCTCCCGGATACCTGGCTGGTCAGCGCGGCACCCGTGGGTGGGAGCTGGAGGCCCCTTTCGGTTGGTCTCTGTGCCAGAGGCCCAGGCCCAGGCCCGGGTTAGCCTCGGGGCCGTGGGGGCCGTGGGGGCCGTGGGGGCCGTGGGGCTCTTGGCCGGCACCGGGCAGCGCTGTCTTCAGTTCTGGCCCCGGTTCCCTCAGGGACGTTTGTACCCGAAGAGGGTTCTTCCTGCTGGTTTGTGTCCAGAGCGCATTTTCTGCATTCCTCCCTGTTTTACGGTCTCCCAAAGCAGGCACCGTCTTTCCTTATTTGGTTTCAGTTTGATTAGCAAGCTGGGGGGTAGTTCAGTCTCTCAGAGTGACATCAGGGAGAGGGAGGGAGGGTGGTGGGGGCAGCCTGGGCAGGAGGCAGAGTCCGGTCCCAGTGGGTCCTCACCCCGCCCTGGGCCTCACTACCCACCTTCCCCATCCCCGCCCACCCCCCCAACCCGCCCCAATCCCCCCACCTCCCCATCCCCGCCCACCCCCCCACCCCCCCACCCCCCCACCTCCCCATCCCCGCCCACCTTCCCCATCCCCGCCCACCCCCCCACCTCCCCAACCCCCCCACCTCCCCATCCCCGCCCAACCCCCCACCTCCCCATCCCCCCCAACCCCCCCACCTCCCCAACCCCCCCACCTCCCCACCCCCCCAACCCCCCCACCTCCCCAACCCCCCCACCTCCCCACCCCCCATCCCCCCCAACCCCCCCACCTCCCCAACCCCCCCACCTCCCCATCCCCCCACCCAACCCCCCACCTCCCCAACCCCCCCACCTCCCCAACCCCGCCCACCCCCCCACCCCCCCACCCCCCCACCTCCCCATCCCCGCCCAACCCCCCCACCCCCCAACCCCCCCACCTCCCCAACCCCGCCCACCTCCCCATCCCCGCCCAACCCCCCCACCTCCCCAACCCCCCCACCTCCCCATCCCCGCCCAACCCCCCACCTCCCCAACCCCCCCACCTCCCCATCCCCGCCCCCCCCCCACCCCCCCAACCCCCCCACCTCCCCAACCCCGCCCACCTTCCCCATCCCCGCCCAACCCCCCCACCTCCCCAACCCCCCCACCTCCCCATCCCCGCCCAACCCCCACCTCCCCAACCCCCCCACCTCCCCAACCCCCCCCACCTCCCCATCCCCGCCCAACCGCCCACCTTCCCCATCCCCCCCAACCCCCCCACCTCCCCAACCCCCCCACCTCCCCATCCCCCCCACCTCCCCATCCCCGCCCAACCGCCCACCTTCCCCATCCCCGCCCAACCCCCCCACCTCCCCAACCCCCCCACCTCCCCAACCCCCCCACCTCCCCAACCCCCCCCACCTCCCCATCCCCGCCCAACCGCCCACCTTCCCCATCCCCGCCCAACCCCCCCACCTCCCCAACCCCCCCACCTCCCAACCCCCCCACCTCCCCATCCCCCCCACCCCCCACCCCCCCATCCCCGCCCAACCCCCCCACCTCCCCAACCCCCCCACCTCCCCAACCCCCCCACCTCCCCATCCCCCCCACCTCCCCATCCCCCCCACCTCCCCAACCCCCCACCTCCCCAACCCCCCCACCTCCCCATCCCCCCCACCTCCCCATCCCCCCCACCTCCCCATCCCCCCCACCTCCCCAACCCCCCACCTCCCCATCCCCCCCACCTCCCCATCCCCCCCACCTCCCCAACCCCCCACCTCCCCAACCCCCCCACCTCCCCATCCCCCCACCTTCCCCACCTCCCCGCCCCCCACCTCCCCAACCCCCCCACCTCCCCATCCCCGCCCAACCCCCCACCTTCCCCATCCCCACCCAACCCCCCCACCTCCCCAACCCCCCCACCTCCCCATCCCCCCCACCTTCCCCATCCCCGCCCAACCCCCCAACCCCCCCACCTCCCCAACGCCCACCCCTCCCCATCCCCCCTCCCGTCCCCATCCCTGCCCACCTCCCCTCACTGGTCCTGTCAAAGCGAATGTGCTGACGGTGGGGACACAGGTCGCCTGGCTCTCAAGACCTTTCCAATTCCGTGCTCCTTGTTACAGCGACAGCAGCAGCGCTGGCCGCCCTCGGGCTCTGTAGACGGTCTGTGAGCCCCCGCTGACATCGGGGGTAGCACTTCAGGGAGGATGGAGAGGCTGCCCAGGTCGTGCAGGAGCACCCGGAGGCCTGGAGCTCAGGCCTGGACCCTGGAGTGGTCCCAGCACTGGTTTCCAGGCAGGACATGGTGCCCCCATCCGTGCAGCTCTCACCATGCCCCGCTTCCCGCCAGACCTGCCTCTGAGCGCACCGTCCAGCCGGCCGAGGGCAGAGTCACATGGCACAATCACTGCGCCGCTGCGCGGACCGGAGGCCGGGGCGGCCGGGGCCGGGACGTGGCTGCGCTCGGCCTGGCGGGCGGGCGGGGCCTTAGCACAGGTGGCGGTTAACAGCCTCGGAGCGGACAGGCCGGGGGCAGGCGCTGTGGTGGGCTCCCCTGCGGCTCCCCGTGGGCAGGGCGGGGGCTGGGCCCGGGGCCTGGCTGGAACCGCCTCCCAGGGGCCGGGCGAGGTGGCTGCGTCCCGCAGTGCAGGTTTTCTGTCCGCCCGGCAGAACTGCCTGCGGGCTCCGGTGGCCGGGCCTTCCGTGTGGACGCTTACACCCATTCCTTTCGGTCCAGCCGTGCCCCTGACCGTGGGCCCTGGGAGCTGCGGGGTGGGGAGCCGGGCCTGGCTTCCTGGAAGCGGATCGTCGCCCCCGCCCCAGCCCCTGTCATAGGACGGGCAATTTCCCGAGCTCTCGTCTCCGACAGCCTCACTTTTAGCCTCTATTTGCCAATCCCGGTCCCTGTGGCCGGCTTCCTTACGGCCAGACACGTCCGCAGCTCAGGGCGCCACTCCGCCACGGGACCCCGCGCCCGGCGCCGCCCGCCCCGCGGGACCGTGAGTGACAGCGCCGCAGACCTGGCCTCCCCCGCCGCCCCCAGGCCCGTTGGCTGCCGCCCAGCCCGGTCAGGCCCACGGTGTCCGGCACGTTTATAGCGTGTCGCCGGCTCATTGGCGTAAATCCATTGCTCAACCCGGACCGGGATCCGGTTACGGTGTGTTTTCCTTTTTGCTTAGTTGTTGTTCGGGAGGCCTGGGCTGGGAGGGGCAGGTCCCTGCTGTAACCGGTCTTTGTGCCAGAGGTGAGGGCCGTGGGCAAGCTGTCCGCAGGAGGGCTGTGGGCGGGCCCGGGGCGGGCGGGCAGCGCTCACGCTCCCCCGGCGGCTGGTCTGGGAGCCGGAGAGGCAGCTGGCCCGGAGCCGGAGAGGGTCCGTCCGCGCTCCTCTCACCCCCGGGCCGTGTGCTCCGGTCTTCCCCGCCGGCTCCCTCATCACCACCGTCCCCTCCTCCCCGCCAAACGCTCCCAGCGGCGCTGTCTGTCACCGAGCGACGCACGGCGCACCGACACCACGGGCAGCACTGAGGTCCGAGGGCAGCGGAGGGCGGGCCGGGCCGCAGCCACGTGAGCCTGTGACACGGCCACGGCGGAGGCAGCCACGCCGCGGGCCGTGCGGGTGAGCCTGTGGGTAGCCCCGCGGGCCCCGTGTGCCGGGCGCCCCCCTGGGCGCGGGGACCAGGCCCGCCTGCTGGAGCGCGTGAGGCGGGGGCCCAGGCCCAGGTCGCCGGCCGGCCGGCCCCGTTTTCCGTGCCGTCGAGGCCGTGCTGGAGGGCGTGGGGGGCCCAATAGGAAGGTGCACCGCTCTCTGTGGTTCCGGGGTGCGTGGCGGGAAGGGAAGGGGCCGCGTCTGTGCTGACCGGGTGGCCGTCGGCCAGGCAGCCCGGGCTGCGTGCTCCTCCCACCGCCATCGTTCGCGGAGGGCGGGTAGGAGACACGCCGGGTCCCGTGGTCGGCAAAGGCAGGCCAGCCTCTGCCCGCGGGCTGTCTGGTCCGGAGGCCACCTCGAGCTGCCTCCGCCTCCGGGCTCAGGGGTCCTGGGGGCTCAGGGGGCTGAGGGGTCCTGGGGGCACAGGGGTCCTGGGGGCTCAGGGGGGTCCTGGGGGCTCAGGGGGGTCCTGGGGGCTCAGGGGGCTGAGGGGTCCTGGGGGCTCAGGGGGCTGAGGGGTCCTGGGGGCTCAGGGGGCTGAGGGGTCCTGGGGACTCAGGGGTCCTGGGGGCTGAGGGGTCCTGGGGGCTCAGGGGGCTGAGGGGTCCTGGGGACTCAGGGGTCCTGGGGGCTCAGGGGCTCAGGGGTCCTGGGGGCTCAGGGGGGTCGTGGGGGCTCAGGGGTCCTGGGGGCTCAGGGGTCCTGGGGGCTCAGGGGTCCTGGGGGCTCAGGGGGCTGAGGGGTCCTGGGGGCTCAGGGGGCTGAGGGGTCCTGGGGGCTGAGGGGTCCTGGGGGCTCAGGGGGGTCCTGGGGGCTCAGGGGGGTCCTGGGGGCTCAGGGGGGTCCTGGGGGCTCAGGGGGTCCTGGGGGCTCAGGGGGGTCCTGGGGGCTCAGGGGGCTGAGGGGTCCTGGGGGCTGAGGGGTCCTGGGGGCTCAGGGGGGTCCTGGGGCTCAGGGGTCCTGGGGGCTCAGGGGTCCTGGGGACTCAGGGGTCCTGGGGGCTCAGGAAGTCCTAAGGGCCCTGGGCCCCTGCTTTCGATGCTGGGCTCCCAGCTGCAGCCCCGGCCGGAGCTCCTGTCCGACCTCAGCCAGCGGGAGCAGAGCGGGGGCTCAGGTGCCCAGCGCCCGTGGGGTCCGTGTTCGCGGGGCCTGTCCAGTCCAGCGCCACCCCCTCCCTCCAGGGGAGCGGCTACGTGATGGGCGTGGTCTCCCATCAGCAAGCACCATGGGAAAAAGAATATTCCAGAAACACGCTGACGACTCTAGGGCGCGGGCACCAGGGAAAGATGGAGAATGTGACCATCCTGCACACGCCTGTGGAGAGGAAGGTGTTTATCAGAGGCCTGGGGCGTCCCTGGGTCACTCCGTCTGGTCCTGTGGGAGCAGCTTCTGGGTTTGGGTGGATTCTCACCGTCTCCTGAGCTCAGGGCCTGGGGGGGGGGGGCATCGGGGCTCCCCCTGCACTGACTGGGCACGAGGGGCAGAACAGACGCCTACACAGGAGGGAGGACACAGGGCCATGCAGACCGAGGATGTGGGGAGGACCCGCAGATCACCCCCCTCCACCCCCACTCCGCCCCAGGCGCCCACTGTCTGAGCCGCTCCTGTGCTGGGACGGCAGGTGGGGTTAGGGGGCAGCCGGGGTGGGGCGGGGCCGGGCGGTGTGGGCCGGCCGTTGGCAGGAAAAGGGAGACGGTGTGCGGAGGCTGGTTCAGGCCAGAGCCCGCTCGCTGACCGGGGTGTGTGTGTGTGTGCGCGCGTGTGTGCATGTTGGTGTGTATGTGTGTATGCATACGTGTGTGTGTGACTGCGCCCACCCGCTGGGTCTCTGTCTGTAAAACAAGAGGCTGCCCAGGGCTCCGGCTCTAAAGTCCTGACTCGAAGGCTCTTTCCCATCAGCCACCGGGAATGAACCTAATTTCCCATCCACCCAACAGTGTGAAGTGCAGCTGGGAATTAAAGCCGCACTAAGAACAGCTCAAGAAGCCATCAATAAACTGTGACGTCTCCCATGGCGTTGTGCGTGTGGTGATCTGCTGAACATGGCTGAGCTAAGAGAAGGGAGAGACACATGCCTCACGCACGCGTGTCCAGGTGTGTGGTCCGGGTGCGTGTCCGGTGCGTGTCCGGGTGTGTGTCCGGTGCGTGTCCGGGTGTGTGTCTGGGTGCGTGTCCGGGTGCGTGTCTGGGTGTGTGTCGTGCGTGTCCGGGTGCGTGTCCGGGTGCGTGTCCAGTGCGTGTCCGGGTGTGTGGTCCGGGTGCGTGTCCGGTTGCGTGTCCAGGTGCGTGTCCGGGTGTGTGTCTGGGTGCGTGTCTGGGTGCGTGTCCGGGTGTGTGTCTGGTGCGTGTCCGGGTGTGTGTCCGGGTGCGTGTCTGGGTGCGTGTCCGGGTGTGTGTCTGGGTGCGTGTCTGGGTGCGTGTCCGGGTGTGTGTCTGGTGCGTGTCCGGGTGTGTATCCGGGTGTGTGTCTGGGTGCGTGTCCGGGTGTGTGTCCGGTGCGTGTCCGGGTGCGTGTTCGGGTGCGTGTCCGGGTGCGTGTCCGGGTGCGTGTCCGGTGTGTGTCCGGGTGTGTGTCCGGTGCGTGTCCGGTGTGTGTCCGGGTGTGTGTCCGGTGCGTGTCCGGTGCGTGTCCGGGTGTGTGTCCGGGTGCGTGTCCGGTGCGTGTCCGGGTGCGTGTCCGGTGCGTGTCCGGGTGTGTGTCTGGGTGCATGTCCGGTGCGTGTCAGGGTGCGTGTCCGGTGCGTGTCCGGGTGCGTGTCCGGTGCGTGTCCGGTGCGTGTCCGGGTGTGTGTCAGGGTGCGTGTCCGGTGCGTGTCCGGGTGCGTGTCCGGTGCGTGTCCGGGTGTGTGTCCGGGTGCACATCCGGGTGCGTGTCCGGTGCGTGTCCGGGTGCGTGTCCGGTGCGTGTCCGGTTGCGGCAGCCCGCTGTGGTCAGACAGGTGCCTTTCTCTGACCTCTGACCTCCCTCCCCTGAGCGTGGCCCCACTGACGCCAGAGGACCGGAGTCCTGTGTCCCCGCCATTTGCTCCGTGCTCACTGGACATTTCCCGCGTGTGAGGGAGCTGGCCTCAGCAGCAGAGGTCACTGGCCGAGCGGCCTTTGCCCGGGGCGGGGGCGGCCGCAGGAGCAGGAGCAGCTGCAGCGCGTTTTCCGCGTTTCACGGTCTCCGGAGGCCCCAGATCCGCGTGTCCCGTGGGGCTGGGGGACGCTCCCCGGGGGGAGGGGACGTGTCTGTCTGGCCCAGCGTTTCCTGTCTGACCCGCACCGAGCCCGCCTGGTGAGGGGCAGCGGGGGCCAGGCCGGCCGCGTCTGGGGGCGCCCCCCGGAGGCTCAGGAGGGGTCACAGTCCGTGCTCCTCTCGGGAGAAGCTCCTCATCCAGCATCCGAGGGGCTCAGGCTGATGGAGGGCAGCCCCTTCCGCTCCTCCCTGGCCTCTGCGCGCACCGGGCACCCGGGGTGTCCGCCACCCAGAGCAGCCTTCCCGGCCGCGGCTCAGGCCCTCTCCAGGGGGGCTGGGCTGGGGGTGCTGGGCTGGGGGTCCGGGGACAGAGGGGCGGGACTGGGGGTCCGGGGACAGAGGGGCGGGAATGGGGGTGCTGGGCTGGGGGTCCGGGGACAGAGGGGCGGGGCTGGGGGTCTGGGGACAGAGGGGCTGGGCTGGGGGTCCGGGGACAGAGGGGCTGGGCTGGGGGTCTGGGGACAGAGGGGCTGGGCTGGGGGTCCGGGGACAGAGGGGCGGGGCTGGGGGTCCGGGGACAGAGGGGCGGGGCTGGGGGTCCGGGGACAGAGGGGCTGGGCTGAGGGTCCGGGGACAGAGGGGCTGGGCTGGGGGTCCGGGGACAGAGGGGCGGGGCCGGGGTCCGGGGACAGAGGGGCTGGGCTGGGGGTCCGGGGACAGAGGGGCGGGCTGGGGGTCCGGGGACAGAGGGGCGGGGCTGGGGGTCCGGGGACAGAGGGGCGGGGCTGAGGGTCCGGGGACAGAGGGGCTGGGCCGGGGGTCCGGGGACAGAGGGGCGGGGCTGGGGGTCCGGGGACAGAGGGGCGGGGCTGGGGGTCCGGGGACAGAGGGGCGGGGCTGGGGTCCGGGGACAGAGGGGCGGGGCTGAGGGTCCGGGGACAGAGGGGCTGGGCCGGGGGTCCGGGGACAGAGGGGCGGGGCTGGGGGTCCGGGGACAGAGGTGCTGAGGGGGCGGGGATGGGGGTGGGGACAGAGGGGCTGGGCCGGGGGGTGCCAGGCCGGGCATCTGCTCCGCTCCCAGGTCGGCAGAGGTGGGAACGTGTGTCCTTGGAGGCATTGGGTGGTCGCACTGAGGGCCTAGCCCTCTCCTGGGCCAGGGGGTGGGGGTGGGGGGGGCAGGGTCTGTCTGTGCCCTCACTGCACGTGGGCTGCAGCTGGAACAGGGAAGTCCCGACCCTCCCTGAGCACCCATCTGGCTACCTGCCTCGGGCTCCCCCCCCCCAACACCCAGAGCCTGGGCTGCCCCCACCCGAGGGGAAGCCTGAGCCGGGCGCCTCTGGAAACGGCTCCTCCTCCCCCTCCTCCCCCTCCTTCTCCTCCTTCTGATCCTCCTCCGCCTCCTCCACGTCCGTCCGTCCGTCCATCTGGCTGGTCCCTCCTGCACAGGCGTTCCTACGCAGACCGTTGGGGAACCTTCCAGAACAGGATGGGGGGGGGGCAGCTGTAATATTCCAACAGAGAAGATAAGGTCAGTGAAAGGACGCTTCCTCGGTTACCACAGCCACGGCCACCAGGCAGCCCACACCCGGCGGGGGGCGGGGGGGCGATGGCGACCAGACGGAGGGCCTCTTCCCGTCACAGAGCGGCCGTCGGCCGTCCGGGGGATCAGACTCCCCGCGGCCCGCACAGGGCCGCCCGCAGGCCGGGGCGGGGACGGGGTGGCCGCTGCCACTCTGCTCCTGCTGGCACGGTGCCCGCCCGAGCGTCCCAGACCAAAGCAGACCTCACAGGACGAGAAGGGGAGTGAGCAGTGAGCGTGGGTGGTAGTTCTCAAAGTGCAGGTGCCTGGGAACCCTCGCTTCATCAGCACGCCCACTGTGCATGATTTACTTATTTATTACTATTTATTATTGCTACCAGAGGCCCGGTGCACGGAATTCAGCCCGGCCTGCACCCTCTCCCATTCGGACATCCCTCTCAATCCCTGGACCACTGGCTCACTTATTATTATTTATTATTATTATTTTAAACATATTTTTATTGATTTCAGAGAGGAAGTGCGAGGGAGAGCTAGAACATCAATGATGAAAGAGGATCATTGATCGGCTGCCTCCTGCAGGATCAAGCCCACGACCCGGGCCTGTGCCCTGACTGGGAATCGAGTCGTGACCTCCTGCCCACAGGTGGACGCTCAGCCCGGGGCCACGCCGGCCGGCGATGTGGACACACTAACGAGTCCCCCCCGAGTGAGCTCACCGGCAGAAGTTAGTCCGTGTTCGTGTCCACTGGTCTCCCGTGCGGAGTGGGAGTCACAAAATGCTTCTCCCGTGGACCCGGGTCCAGGTTAGACCTGGGACGTCTTCCCGGTGACCTGCTCGCTGGTGTCCATGCGGGAGAGGGGGGACGTCCATGGAGTGTGGGGGGCATGGGAGGCAGGGGCACCGTGTGAGGCTGGGCAGCCCTGCTGGGGCTGTGTTCTCCGCTCCGGACGCGGTAGTGCTGTCCGTCCCTCGGGGACGGGACGTAGGAACCTGCAGGCAGAGGCAGCCCCTCCCCATCTGTCAGTCCCTCGGGTGCGAGCTGAATAGACGCTAACCTCATATCTCTGGAGCCACGTGGTCGGAAGCATTGGTATTCAGTGTGAAGCTCCTCACTGCAGCCCAGCTGGCAGACGCGGGGCGGGGACGTGGGGACAGGGGCTCCCGCTCCCGGTGCTCGGCTTGTCCGGGGCAGGAGGGCCCCTGAGCCGGACGCAGCAGCCCGGGGTTTCCTGGGCCCGAACCCCAGGAGCCTGCGTTCCGGTCTCAGGAGAGGATAAACCTCCCACTGCAGGCCTCGCTGCTGAGTCATGTGCTCGTCGAGGGAACTCCCTTCAGTCCCCGTTAATAAGTTACGTCTTCCCGTGCTTTCAAGGAAGCCCTTGGCTCGGTAGCCTAATACAAGGGGGGGAGAGGGCGGTGCTGGGAGAGAGGGCTGGCCCCAGCCTGTTCCGTTCCGTGGATGCGGCATGGGCCTGCGGACCAAAGGGTCCCGGGTTCGATGCCGGTCAAGGGCACGTACCTCTGGTCTGGCGCGTGCAGGAGGCAGCCAGTCGGTGTGTCTCACGTCGGTGTCTCTGTCCTCCCCGCCTCTCTCCCTCTCGCCCTAAAATCAATGGAGACACGTCTGAGGGTGAGGATGAGCTAAGGAAGTGGGTCGTTGTGCGTGTTTGCCCAGCGCGGAAGCTGGCGTCCAGGGGCGGAGCGTGCCTGGCGCCCAGTCCCCAGGCCCCCCCTCCTTCCTGCAGGACACGGGCCGCGGGACGGGGCCTGCCCCGGGCTCCGGCCTCCTCCCCCGTGTGCAGCAGAGGCCGGCGGCAGGCGGTTCGCTCACCGCGCAGCCTTTCCCATCGCCTCCGTCGGCGCCCCCTCCTGGTGCCGTGTGGTCAGACGGCCGGCATGGCCGGCACCGGCGTTCTGTGGCTGCGATGACATTGCCACCAGCGGCCGTGGCTGGTTGGCTCGGGGTAGAGCGTGGCCGCAGACTGAAGGTCCTGGGTTTGATGCCCTCGGCTGGGGCTCCGTCCCCGGCCCTGGTTGGGCTGTGGGGGTCCCATCGGTGTTTCTCTGTCTCTCCCGCCTCCCGCTCTGAACGCTCCGGGAAAGACCTCCCTCGGGGGGGACTAGCGAACCCTTCGCCACCCTCCTCTGGAGGCGCCACGGGAGGCGGGGAGGCCGGGCGGGGGAGCCGAGTCCCTGCCCAGGAGAGCCGCGCGGACGGCGTCCGGGCAGGGCCGCAGCCGCTGGGCGGGCGTCGGTGTGCGGGGACTCGGTAACGGAAAAGGCATGACCGAAAGCCCGTGTGGCCACCCACCGGAGCTTCTTAGGAACGCTCACGGGAGCCCTTCCTCTCTGAGACCAATAAGAAGATATTCTAAACAGAAAAATGAAAAAGAAACACTCCTGGCCACACACACACACACACACACACGCATTCTAACCACAGCCGTGATGGGTTTCTGGAAATCTGGGCACCCTGTTTGGGCCGGGTCTCCCCCTTCCCGCTCCCCCTCACCTGCGGGTGTGAGAACGTCCCGGTCACTGACAGGCCGTCTCCTCCGTCCCTCCAGGTCAAGAAGTACTTCGAGCTGGAGCCGCTGGCGCGCGGGCAGCGCTGGATCCTGCAGCCCTGCTCGCTGGGCGACGTGGCCGCACTGAAGGACAGCTTCTCCCGGCTCATCCAGCTGCTGGAAGAGAAGGACCAGGAGGCCGCCCGGATGTGAGCGGCCGGAGCGGGTCCTGCTCGGAGGATGGGAGCGGCCGGAGCGGGGCCCGCCCGGAGGATGGGAGCGGCCGGAGCGGGGCCCGCCCGGAGGATGGGAGCAACCGGAGCGGGTCCTGCCCGGAGGATGTGAGCGGCCGGAGCGGGGCCCGCCCGGAGGATGTGAGCGGCCGAAGCAGGTCCCGCCCGGAGGATGGGAGCGGCCGAAGCAGGTCCCGCCCGGAGGATGGGAGCAGCCGGGCCTCGGGCCTCGGGCCGGTGCCCGCCGTGCCCCGTGGGTGAGGCACCCTAGTCACAGCGGGGCGTCTGTTCCCCCGTCATCTCAGACTCATCTCGGCCCTGAGCACCCCACACTTCCGGCGGCGATTGTCGGCATGAAGGACGAGCACACACTACCGGGAGACGCGCTCTCTCCTCGCCGCGAACCGTCTCCTCGCTCTCTCCGCCCCGCGCCCCGCCCGCGCTGGGGTGACCGGGCGTGGGGCCCGTCCCCGAAGGCGCCAGGAGCCCGGAGCCCCCTCTCTGTGCCCGTGGGGGGCGCCGTGCCCTGGGGCGGGCTCCCCGGAACGTGTCTCCTTCTCAGCGTCTCCGGGGGGTGGTTGTTTGTTATGCTCTGTGGTTGTATTTTTTAGCTTTTTGTATACTCGTAGATCATGGGGGGAAGTGAGCCCCGGAAATTCCATTCCCCGCGTCAGCATGGACGGTCCCGCCGGGAGGGCGAGCCGGAGGACTCGGGGGCAGGACACGCACCTCCGTCCCCGCGTCTCCGTCCGCGCTCCCCGCCCCATCCCTGGCCGCGCTCTCTGCGGTTCCGATGGAGGAGGGCCCTGCACAAGCCAAGCCGCCGCTGACTGTCCTGTCTTTTTCTAAAAGATCTCGTTTCTGATTAAAATAGAAAAAATAATTTTTCAGGTAACAGATGGCATTTTTAACAGCCACCCGCCCGAGGCTGGTCCGTGCCGCCCATGGATGAGCCGGGGTGGAATTGACTGGCCAGAGTCACGTGTCTGTCAGTCGTCACATGCTCACGCAGTTCGGCGGGGCCTGCGGTGTCTCCGTTCCGTGCACAGGCGTGTCCGTGTGTCCAGTGGGAACCCCGATGTTAGGGGTCTCCGTGCGCCCTCCCCAGCACTAACGTTGCCTAGAGATTAGCGGACAGCTTCCTGGACCGTGGCACCTTTGACCTTTCCCAAATCAGGAGCATCAGGCTGCTGAGGTTCATAGTTGAGATGCTGTCTGGCACGTTGTGTGCATTTTTGACCACTTGCGATGCTGAGCGGCCAGTGACAGGAGCTGCCCCTCCCCGGAGCAGTGGACGCTGGTCCGGGGTGTGAGGGCCGAGGCCGAGTCCCCAGCACTGCAGCCCGCACGGGGCCGGCCACACCGCCACGGCCACGGCCCCTCACGCCCCGGGAGGCGTGGCGTGTCCCCGCAGCCTTCCTGGCTTCCTCTCGTGGCGGGTTTTAACGGAATCCGCGCCTTTGGGACCTCAAGCATCATCTCCAGGCTTTTCTCTTTTTCTTAATCGAACGGACCCAGGAGATCCGTGTGCACGTGTGTCTGTGGCATCGCGGTCTCTGGACACGGCGGCCGCGAGCAGCGCACGCCGCTCACCCCGATGCCGTCCCCGCCCCGGATCCTGCCCCGGGTGCTCCCCTCCGTGACGCGTGAGGGAGGATCTGGGCCTCCTCCGCAGGTTCATCACATGCGGGCGGCGCCTGCAGGCGGCTGACTGCACGCAGCCATCTGCCCGTGACTTCCCGTGTGCGTGCCTGTGTGTGTGTGTACCTGTGTGTGTGCACCTGTGAGTGTGTGTGCGCGTGCGCGGGTGTGTGTGGTGTGCCTGTGCGTGTGAGTGTGAGTGTGTGCGCACAGGTGTGTGGTGTGCCTGTGAGTGTGTGCGCGCGCGCGCGTGTGTGTGTGTGGTGTGCCTGTGCGTGTGAGTGTGAGTGTGTGCGCACAGGTGTGTGGTGTGCCTGTGAGTGTGTGTGCGCGCGCGCGCGGGTGTGTGTGGTGTGCCTGTGCGTGTGAGTGTGAGTGTGTGCGCACAGGTGTGTGGTGTGCCTGTGAGTGTGTGCGCGCGCGCGCGTGTGTGTGGTGTGCCTGTGCGTGTGAGTGTGAGTGTGTGCGCACAGGTGTGTGGTGTGCCTGTGAGTGTGTGTGCGCGCGCGCGTGTGTGTGGTGTGCCTGTGCGTGTGAGTGTGTGTGTGTGTGTGCGCACAGGTGTGTGGTGTGCCTGTGAGTGTGTGTGCGCGCGCGCGTGTGTGTGTGGTGTGCCTGTGCGTGTGAGTGTGAGTGTGTGTGTGCGCACAGGTGTGTGGTGTGCCTGTGAGTGTGTGTGCGCGCGCGCGCGTGTGTGTGGTGTGCCTGTGCGTGTGAGTGTGTGTGTGTGTGTGCGCACAGGTGTGTGGTGTGCCTGTGAGTGTGTGTGCGCGCGCGCGTGTGTGTGGTGTGCCTGTGCGTGTGAGTGTGAGTGTGTGTGTGCACATGGCGCACCTCCGCAGCGCGCCAGCGGGAAGCACGATCCATCAGCGCCCCAGCAGCTGCTCACCAGCTCCTGTCTGACGCCTGGTGCCTCACACTGCCAGGGACTCCGTCTGGCGCTCCCTCCCCGTCTCCTGGAATGTGTGTCCCTGCCGCCGAGGGTGGCTGCCGGGTGAGGCCGCGCCCTGTCCGCGCCCGGTGGCCGTCAGCTGACAGTGGCCGGGCCGCTGTTTATACTGAGAATAAAGGCTGAGCAGAACCGGTGCGGACTGGTCCTGGGGGCGGAGCCGGTTCTGTGGGCACCGGGCCTGTGGAGCCTGCGGTGGGCTCTGCGGCCGTGGTCAGCGATGGACACGGCCCCCGAGGGAGCCGCAAGGAGGGAGGACCCTGCCCGGCGAGGAAGACGGTGTGCGGTGTGCCCTGGGCACAGCTCACGTGCTGAGCGCCCCCCACGCCCGCGGGAGGGGAGACGGGGTGAGGTGCCGCCCCTAGAGCAGCTGGGAGGGCCCGTGGCGCCCCCAGGAGGTGGGTGAGCGTGTAAGGACTCGAGGAGCGACTGCAGGTCCGCCTTGAAGGATGCGCAGCTGCGAAGGCAGAGGCAGAGAGGAGATGGAGGACTGGGGAGCAGAGCAGGACGGAGGAGGCGCGTGCCCGACAGGAGCTGAGACGCTCGTGCCCGCTCGGCCCGCCCGGCTGCCCTCCTGTTATCTGGCCGCGTCCCCCCGAGCGGCGGCCGCCGAGGGCTTTGTTCCCGGAGCGGGAGCGCTGGGCGCCCTGTGCGTCCGTCCCTCCACCACGCCCAGGGGGCAGATGGGGAGGTTGGGAAGCCGAGGGGTCTTACTGTGCAGGCAGCGGGGATGTGTCACACAGAGGCTCCCCGTCCCGGCGAGCTCAGCCCCACATTCAGGTCCCGGGCCGTGGGTTGAAGTCACTGTCTGAGTGGGAGGCCTGGAAATCTTATTTTATTTTTAAATACATTTGTATTGATGTCCGAGAGGAAGTGAGGGAGAAAGAAACATTCATGATGAGAGAGAATCTTTGACCAGCTGCCTCCTGCACCGCCCCCACTGGGGACCAGGCCACACCCCGGGAGTCAGCCGTGGCCCCTGGTTCCCAGGTGGACGCTCAGCCGCTGAGCCACGCCAGCTGGGCAGAAACCTGTATCTAAGAGGCCCCCTCGGCGATGCTCACCACCGCCTTTAAGGGCCGAGGGCTGTGTCGGGCCTCAGCAGGGGGGTTGGCATCTAGGAGCTGTGTGCCGGGCCGCTCCCTCCCCCGGGCGCCCGCAGGGAGACCCCGCTGGGCCGGCCCCGCTCTGCGGTGTGAGCCGTGGCTGCGCGGGTGCCGACTGCCCGCCCAGCTGCCTCCCGTGGAGACCAGGGGCCTCTGGGAGAGGACGGGGCCGGGGCCGGGGCCGGAGCAGGAGCAGGTCCCTGAGGAAGGAAGGACGCTGAGCCGGAGCGGAAGGCGGCGCTGCCCCCGCCAGCTGGCGGCCCAGCCGAGCCTCAGCCTCGGGAGCAGGAGGTGGCTGTGGCTCTGCGTGCAGCTTCAGTGCACGTGGATTGTCCCCGAGGCCGCCCAGCCCTCCCCTCCCCCTCCCCCTCCCTCAGCCTCCTCTCCCTCCTCAGAACGGGGCCTCCGTCACCATGGGGCTGGAGGGGTTCCAGTGACTGGAGGCTAAAGTGTGAGCGGGGGGGGGGGGGGGGGGGGTAGCCACTGTGTCTCCCAGAAGGATCGGCGCTTTAACCAAATGCCAGGAGGACCCAACAGCCGCACTGCTCTCCTCCCTGACACCCGACTCTGGCCAAACCCCGGTGTCTGCACGTCCGATAAAAGCACAGAGCGAGGACCGAGCTTTGAGGGGCATCCCCTCGTTCGCCCCTCCCATCCCTGCTGGCATCCCCCGCCCCACAGCCCCTCAGGCCTACAGCCCCCACAGCCCCCCCACAGCCCCCACAGCCCCCACAGCCCCCCCACAGCCCCCACAGCCCCCACAGCCCCCACAGCCCCTATAGCCCCCTATAGCCCCCACAGCCCCCCTATAGCCCCCTATAGCCCCCCTATAGCCCCCACAGCCCCCCCCACAGCCCCCACAGCCCCCACAGCCCCTACAGCCCCCTATAGCCCCCACAGCCCCTACAGCCCCCACAGCCCCTACAGCCCCCTATAGCCCCCTACAGCCCCTACAGCCCCCCCACAGCCCCTACAGCCCCCACAGCCCCCACAGCCCCCCTATAGCCCCCACAGCCCCTATAGCCCCCACAGCCCCAACAGCCCCCACAGCCCCAACAGCCCCCACAGCCCCCACAGCCCCCACAGCCCCCCTATAGCCCCCACAGCCCCCCCACAGCCCCCACAGCCCCCCTATAGCCCCCCTATAGCCCCCTATAGCCCCCACAGCCCCCCCCACAGCCCCCACAGCCCCCCTACAGCCCCTACAGCCCCCCCCACAGCCCCCACAGCCCCCCACAGCCCCCACAGCCCCCCACAGCCCTACAGCCCCCACAGCCCCCCCACAGCCCCCCTATAGCCCCCACAGCCCCTATAGCCCCCACAGCCCCCCCCACAGCCCCTACAGCCCCCCCCACAGCCCCCACAGCCCCTACAGCCCCCACAGCCCCCCACAGCCCCTACAGCCCCCATAGCCCCCCACAGCCCCTACAGCCCCCCACAGCCCCCCACAGCCCCTACAGCCCCCACAGCCCCCCCCACAGCCCCCCTATAGCCCCCACAGCCCCCCCCACAGCCCCCACAGCCCCCCCACAGCCCCCACAGCCCCCCCCACAGCCCCTACAGCCCCCACAGCCCCCCCCACAGCCCCTACAGCCCCCACAGCCCCCCCCACAGCCCCCCTATAGCCCCCACAGCCCCCCCACAGCCCCCACAGCCCCCCCACAGCCCCCACAGCCCCCCCCACAGCCCCTACAGCCCCCACAGCCCCCCCACAGCCCCTACAGCCCCCCCCACAGCCCCCACAGCCCCCCCCACAGCCCCTACAGCCCCCACAGCCCCCCCCACAGCCCCTACAGCCCCCACAGCCCCCCCCACAGCCCCCTATAGCCCCCACAGCCCCCCACAGCCCCTATAGCCCCCACAGCCCCCCCCACAGCCCCCACAGCCCCCCCACAGCCCCTACAGCCCCCACAGCCCCCCCACAGCCCCTACAGCCCCCACAGCCCCTACAGCCCCCTATAGCGCCTACAGCCCCTACAGCCCTCACAGCCCCCACAGCCCCTATAGCGCTACAGCCCCTACAGTTAGGTGACCAGATGTCCCGCTTTAACAGTTTGTCCCACATCCTGCAGCGTTTCCAAAAGTTGGGACTGTTTTAAAACGCTGAGGGACGCGGGACAGATTGTTAAAAAGCGGGACGCCTGGTCACCTCCCTCCAGCCCGCAGAGCCCCCCAGGCGGACGGGCTGGGAAAGCCATCAGAGGGCTTCACACCCCTGTTCGCTCCGGTGAGCTGATCTGCAGCTGAGAAAACAGCGCCGCTCACTCAGAGAGGAATGGCCCGGCTGAGACGGAGGCCGGCTGCTTACAGATGCTGATGCAAACAGGCACCTCAAACGGAGCTGCGGACGGACGCTTCCCGGTCTGTCCCAGCTCCTCGGACCCGCCCACCGCACCCTGTGCCGGTCCTGGCAGCCGCCACTGGGACAGGGTCATCGGGGTCCAGGCCTCACTGCCCAGCATGTGGGAGGTGCAGGCCCGGACTGACTGACACACCCCAAACGTCCAGGCCTCGTCCCCCAGAAGGTGAGCTGTGTCCTCCAACATGCACACAGGCCTTCTATTCCTTCACTAACGGATCCGGAACCCAAGGCCCGATGGTGACCTTCTAAAAGTGACCATATTTAACAACACGGTTCTCTCCAGTGTGATGTCTTCCTTTATTTCTAAAATATACTTATTGCCGAAACCGGTGTGGCTCAATGGATAGAGTGTCGGCCTGCGGACTGAAGGGTTAGATTCCAGTCAAGGGCATGTACCTTGGTTGCAGGCACATCCCTGGTAGGGGTCGTGCAGGAGGCAGCTGATCGATGTTTCTCTCTCACCGATGTTTCTAACTCTCTATTACTCTCCCTTCCTCCCTGTAAAAAGTCAATAAAATATATTTTTAAAATAAAATAAAATGTTCTTATTGTCTGACTTTTCCATGGATTTCCTTTCGGCCTTCCTCTGCGTCGGCCTCAGGTGTGCACACAGTGGTCACACCTTCCAGGAGGGTCGCACCTCAGAGTCCCCGATATTCCCTCCGCCCGGCGCCCTGCAGTCACGGGCGCTGCCTGAGGACAGCGTTCAGGCTCCACCTGAGGCCTGGAGCTGACGGAGCCACGGTGCTGCAGACACCCTGTCCTCCGGGACCCTCCCGTCAGATGCACCCCTGTCCTCAGATTCCACAGGAAACAGACGGAGGGCCACACCCACGCCTGCTGGGCGCAGGGCACGGGGTCAGCCTCCGAGTCTGTGCCAGCCTGTGCAGAGGGAAGATCCTGCCTCCCTGGCCTCTTCCACACTCCCTCTCTTAGGGCGAGGGCGAGGGCTAAGGCTAGGGTTAGGGCTAAGGCTAGGGTTAGGGCTAGGGCTAGGATTAGGGTTAGGGCTAGGGCTAGGGTTAGGGTTAAGGCTAGGGTTAGGGTTAGGGTTAGGGTTAGGGTTAGGGTTAGGGCTAGGGCTAGTGTTATGGTTAGGGTTAGGGCTAGGGCTAGGATTAGGGTTAGGGCTAGGGCTAGGATTAGGGTTAGGGCTAGGGCTAGGGTTAGGGTTAGGGTTAGGGTTAGGGCTAGGGTTAGGGTTAAGGCTAGGGTTAGGGTTAGGGTTAGGGTTAGGGCTAGGGCTAGTGTTATGGTTAGGGTTAGGGCTAGGGCTAGGGTTAGGGTTAGGGTTAGGGCTAGGGTTAGGGTTAGGGCTAGGGTTAGGGTTAGGGTTAGGGTTAGGGCTAGGCTTTGGGTTAGGGTTAGCATTAGGGTTAAGGCTAGGGTTAGGGTTAGGGTTAGGGTTAGGGATAGGGTTAGGGATAGGGCTAGGGTTAGGGCTAGGGTTAGGGCTATGGTTAGGGCTAGGGTTAGGTATGGTTAGAGTTAGGGCTAGGGTTAGGGTTAGGGTTAGGGTTAGGGTTAGGGCTAGGGTTAGGGTTAGGGTTAGGCCTAGGGCTAGGGTTAGGGTTAGGGTTAGGGTTAGGGCTAGGGTTATGGTTAGGGTTAGGGTTAGGGCTAGGGTTAGGGTTAGGGTTAGGGCCACGGCTCTGGTTAGGGTTAGGGATAGGGTTAGGGCTAGGGTTAGGGTTAGGTCTAGGGTTAGGGCTAGGGTTAGGGTTAGGGCTAGGGTTAGGGTTAGTGTTAGGGTTAGTGCTAGGGTTAGGGTTAGGGTTAGCGTTATGGTTAAGGCTAGGGTTAGGGTTAGGGTTAGGGTTACGGTTAGTGTTAGGGTTAGGGTTAGGGTTAGGGCTAGGGTTAGGGTTAGGGTTAGGGCTAGGGTTAGGGTTAGGGTTACTGTTAGGGTTAAGGCTAGGTTTAGGGTTAGGGTTAGGGCTAGGGCTAGGGCTAGGGTTATGGTTAGGGTTAGGCCTAGTTCTAGGGTTAGGGTTAGGGTTAGGCCTAGGTCTAGGGTTAGGTTTAGGACTAGGATTAGGGTTACTGTTAGGGCTATGGTTAGGGTTAGGGTTAGGGTTATGTCTAGGGTTAGGGTTAGGGTTAGGGCTATAGCTAGAGTTTGGGTTATGGCTAGGGTTACGGTTAGGGTTAGGGTTAGGGTTAGGGTTAGGGCTAGGGTTAGGGTTAGGGCTAGGGTTAGGTCTAGGGTTAGGGTTAGGGCTAGGGTTAGGGTTAGGGTTAGGGCTAGGGTTAGGGTTAAGGCTAGGGTTAGGGTTAGGGTTAGGGTTAGGGTTAGGGCTAGGGTTAGGGTTAGGGTTAGGGTTAGTGTTAGGGTTAGAGCTAGGGTTAGGGTTAGGGTTAGCGTTAGGGTTAAGGCTAGGGTTAGGGTTAAGGTTACGGTTAGGGTTAGGGTTAGGGTTAGGGTTAGGGTTAGAGTTAACATTAGGATTAGGGATAGGTTTCGGTTAGTGATAGGTTCAGTGATAGGGGTAGGATTAGGTATAGATATAACGTTAGGGTTAAATTGGGGGCACTGTTTGAACAGCCAGTCCCTGCAGGCATCCATCACCTGCACAATGAGTGGCATCCGTTCCTTTGTGGCCGTGCGCCTTCCGCTGCTGTCATGGGGGCAGGTTGGGAGCTGAGGGATTTTGCAGGGCCGCTATCACCGGAATCACTCAGGGCCTGAGGTGCAGCCTGGTTTCTGTCCTGAGGTCAGGCACGGTTTGCCCAGTCCCCCGCCTCCCAGCCCCTCGCCCCTCTCCCTCTCCATGAGGCTGTGTCAGGAAGGGCGTGTCTGCGCGGGAGGCCCCGTGGGGATGTGATAACGTTCGCAGTGGTGTTTCCACAAGAGCAGGTGTGGGTGGCTGGAGCGGTGGGCTATGGGGCCTCATGAAGAAGCCGGTGGGAGGGTCTAGAGCCAGAGAGGGATTGTCTCCTGCGGGACCTCCACGTGGCCCTGAGCCTGTCCAGGAGCCGCAGGGACAGCACTTTAGGCCTTGGCTGTGGCTCCGACGAGAGGCTGGGAGTGGGGGCCGGGGGGTGACGTAGGAAACGGTGCCCTGAGCCGGCACCCCCCCTCCTGGCTCTCCGGCTCCGGCAGAGAGGCCGGTGCGTGTTGGGGGGACCTGGGGGCACACGTGGGCCCCCCATGTGGCCCCGGGTTTCCCAGGACCGGCCCCTTCCTCCGGGTCTCAGCCCGCGGCCGGCACGCTGCTGTCGGCCGCAGGACGCCCGGTCGGTGCGCGTGTTGGTTACCTTCTGCGACCTCGGAGCTGGGTCTCCCCGCCCGAGCGGAGGGCAGAGGCCCAGCCGCCCGTGTCCGTGTCCACATGAGCGCCCGCCGCTCTGGCTGCTGCGTTTTCCAGATGTGCCGGCGGCCTCGGGCAGATGGATGGCCGGCCCGGGGCAGGCGGACGCCGGCCTTTGATGTGGGGCCACTCTCTCATCTCCCGGCAGAAGGTAAAGCCATCACGGTGCCGAGTCCCGGCCACCCCACCCGGGGACCGTGTCATCAGCGCATCGGCGCTCAGGGGGGGCCGGGCCCTCCTTCCACAGGCAGGCCGCTGGCCGCTCCCCGGTCCTGGAGTCCACTCCCAGGAGCCGGGGCCTCAGGCAGGCCTCCTGGCCGAGCCCCACACACAGGAAGTGCCCTGTTGTCCTGTGTTAACCCTCGCCTGAGGCCGTTTCCTACTGATGCTCAGGGAGAGGGAAGAGAGGGGAAGACAGAGAAACACTGAGGTGGGAGAAACGGGGGTGGGGGGGTGTCTCCTACCGCATCCCCACCAGGCCCGGGCGAGGGAGGAGCCTGCAACCGCGGTGCGTGCCCTTGACTGGGATTGAACTGAGACCCTTCAGTCCAAGAGCCGCACCCTACCGCTGGGCCACACCGGCCGGTGCCCATTCCTGTGTAATCTCACTTTCACCCAAGCACACTCGCCTGGCCCAGCGCAGCCCACACTCCCCACGTCGATAGAACTCATCTGGGCCGTGTGCGTGTGGAGAGGAGGAGGGCGATGGCTCCCCGGAGACAAAGAAGGACAGAAACACCCCCGCCCCCCACCTTCCTGGCCGGGAGTTGTTGGGGGGATGGTTAATGGGGGGATGGTCTCTGGGAGGTGGTCTCTGGGGGATGGTGTCTGGGGGATGGTCTCTGGGGGATGGTCTCTGGGGGATGGTGTTTGGGGGATGGTCTCTGGGGGGATGGTCTCTGGGGGATGGTGTCTGGGGGGTGGTCTCTGGGGGGTGGTCTCTGGGGGGTGGTCTCTGGGGGATGGTCTCTGGGGGATGGTCTCAGGGGGTCGACTTTGGCGGGTGGTGTTTGGGGGATGGTCTCTGGGGGGTAGTCTCTGGGGGGTGGTCTCTGGGGAGTGGTCTCTGGGGGATGGTCTTTGGGGGGGTGGTCTCTGGGGGATGGTCTCTGGGGGTGGTCTCTGGGGGATGGTCTCTGGGGGGTCGTCTCTGGGAGATGGTCTTTGGGGGATGGTCTCTGGGGGATGGTCTTTGGGGAGGTGGACTTTGGGGGGTGGTCTCTGGGGGATGGTGTTTGGGGGATGGTCTCTGGGGGGTAGTCTCTGGGGGATGGTCTCTGGGGGTGGTCTCTGGGGGATGGTCTCTGGGGGGTCGTCTCTGGGAGATGGTCTTTGGGGGGGTGGTCATTAGGTTTCCTCCCGGTGGGTGGACAGAGCGTGTTGGCGGTTGGATGGAGAGACGTGGCCGATGAGGGGTGCATGCCTCCCAGTGCCATGAATGTCCACCACGGGCTGCGGTGGCTCCCTCTGGGTCAGGGGCCACGTGACGGCTGCCTGGACCAGGTCATCCACTGCCCTCGCACATGACGCTCTCCCATCTACGCCGCCGGGCCTGCTGGGACGTCCCCGTGAGGGGACAGGGAGAAAGCCCTCACCTACTTCTGGCTCCTACGGAGGAGAGGCTGACTGCGCACAGCAAAAGCAGAATAAACGCCGGAGTCTTTGCCTTCTATTTTTTACTATCAAAATAGGAGTTATTCTCTTTATAGCTTCTCAAATTATCCAGGTGTTTCTCCTAAAATTTAAAAATAACAATATGATTGTAGTGGTTTATGCCTGTTTCATTTTATTGGAGCTGTTGTCAGTGTTGCTCAGATTGTCACCTGTGTGACCGGCGGGTGACTCCTAAGTCCTTCTGGTCTGCCCCTGCCGCAGCTCCCTGTGGCCGCCAAAGGCTGGCTCGCTGTGGCTGACCCAGCAGGCGGGTGTCGGGCTCCGCTCCGAAGGCCAGGGGGCTGAAGTCCAGGCGCTGGCGGGGCTGGCTTCTCCTGCAGGTGGGCGAGGACCTGGCCCACCCACGCCTCTCCCACAGCCGTGGCAGGCGCGCAGCCCTGGGTGGGCCTTGACTGGCGGGCCCGTCACCCCAGGCTCGCCTCCGCCACCACATCCTGTGGCCTCCCTGTCTGAATGGACGTGCAGACACGAGCCATTGGGTTAGGAGCCACCCCACCCAGTGTCGCCTCATTTTAACGTGATTGCATCTGCTAAGGTCTTACCTCCAACGGGAACCTGCTCACAGCTCTGGGGTGAGGCTCTGAACATCTCCGTGGGGGACAAAATTCAACCCACGGAACACCAATGGGCTCGGTGACGGCACTGCTTCCTGGCAAGACCGAACGCCACAGAGCCAGAGTCAGCGTGTGTTCTTAAAGGTGAAGGGGATGTTTACGGACCAGACTCAGAGCCCAGGGGAGGGCGGCTCCGTTATACTGGGTTGGTCATTACCGCTAAGCCTTTGCAAGGAACAGAAGTTCGAAATGCTTTTTATATTCTTAAAGGTCAAATATGTTATAAATACATTATAAATTAGAAGTGATTCTTCTAAATCAAAACCAAGAGTCTAAGACATAACCCGCCATCCCTTCCTTACTTCTGCTTTGTCCCATAGGAAAGCCTTGGTCCTCAGGCCACAATTACTCTCCTAATTTACCCCAGAGCACGCACAACTGACAGCATTACAAACCTAACCCGACCACCTACAATACACTGAGATTGCCCAGGGAAGTCATCTTTCATTGTTGCAATCCCTTTTGTCCTAAGAGGACATTTCACTAAGTGAAATAAGTCAGTCACACTGAGACAGATGCCATATGATTTCACTTACATGTGGGATCTGAAGAGCAAAATAAATGAACACACAAAACAGAAAGAGACTCATAGGCGCAGGGAGCAGGCAGATGGCTGCCAGAGGGCGGGGAGGGGGCGGGGCGGGGGGGAGGACCGGGTGAAAAAGGCAGAGGGATTAAGGAGTACAAGTCGGTAGTTACATCATCATTGCAGCGACGTGGAAGACAGCACAGGCAGAAAGTCAGCAATATTTTACTGACCAGGCATGGTGCCAGGTGGGCACTGGAAATACTGGGGGTCTGGGGTAAAAGTAAATGTGTTGTTGTCTAACCACTGTGCTGTACACCCGAGACTAAAACAAAATAGCATGGCATATAAACTGTACTTGAAAAGCCAAACGTAAAAGATATTTATTTACATGTATGTCATGGAGAATTGGAGAAAAAATAAATGACTGCACCTTAACGTCTTGTGAAATAACCTTTCTGTGTGTGCCTGCCGATGTGTTTCCCTTTGTTTTTAATTTTTAGGAGTTATCTTTGAAATCAAATGCTGTCCTTATCACTACGTAGAATGTTTTTAGAGCTTCAAGGTATAATCCACCGTGCAAAGTACACACCCTGGCTCCTCCCTGGGGGGAGGGAGGGTAATAAGCTGCTTTTATCCCTTAGGTTTCACACGTTGGACTTCTATTCTGCGGCCTCGCTGAGCTCACCTGTCAGCTGAGACAGGTTTTAAGCCGGTTCCTCGGGTTGTCTGTGTGCAGTGCAGGACCAGGCCGTCCGAGCAGGAGACCGTTCTGCTTGCTCCTCGCTGGAGTCTCCAGCACGATGCTGAGTGGAAATGGCGAGAGCAGACATCCCTGTCTCATTTCCGAGCTCAGGGCGAATATGTTCTCTTCTGGGTGAAGTACGATGCTGCCTGAAGGTTTTCCACAGACCTCCTTCACCGGGCTGAGAGAGTTATCTTCTGTGTTCCAGTGGATTGTGTTTTTAAGTTATGTAGCGACATCAGATCTTGTCAAAGGCTTTCCCACGTCTATGGAGATGCTAATATGGTTTTTAGTTTTTCTAATTCTGTTCATATGCTTGGTGTGTGACTTTTGGATGTTAAACCACACTTGCATTTCTGGGATCAATCCCACTTCATCGGGTGTTTAATTCTTACTGGAGTTGTTGGATTGGTTTACTAGGATTTTTTTTGTCTATGTCTATATTGATACGCACTTTTCTTGGGATGTCTTCGTCTGATTTCCATAGTAAGGAAATATTGACCTTATAGAATGAGTTGGAAAGTGCTTTCTCCTCTTTAATTTTTTTAAAAAAATGTATTTTATTGATTTTTTACAGAAGGGAAGAGAGAGGGATAGAGAGTTAGAAACATCGATGAGAGAGAATCATCGACCAGCTGCCTCTTGCATACCCCATACTGGGGATGTGCCTGCAATCAAGGTACATGTCCTTGACTGGAATCGAACCCGGGACCTTTCAGTCCACAGGCCAACGCTCTATCCACTGAGCCAAACCGATTTCGGCTTTAATTTTTTTTAAAGCTACTTTCACATTTTACTATCCAAAAATGTGTGTGAGTGCGTGTATACGTGTGCATGTTGGTGTGTATGCGTGTGTGCATACATGCATGTGCATGTTGGTGTGTATGTGTATGTGCATGTCAGTGTGTGTGTGTGTGCGCGCGCTCCATAGCGGTATAGTTCTCGCCGAGTGGACAGAATGCTGTGTCATCAGCTCTGTATTGGACTGTCCCCAGCCCTTTGCTTTTGCATCCCAGGCTGCACTCCGTTCTCGACAGCCCGTGGCGCCTGCGCCTGCGTGTGTGTGTGTGTGTGTGTGTGTCTGTGTGTGTGTGTAATCCTCCGGGGTCGGCCGTGAGTCAGAGTAAACACGCGGAGAGCTTTGCTGGGGCTGCCAAGCTCTCTCCTCGGGGGCTGGACACGGTGCATCGTGTCCAAGCGGGTGGCGGCCCGGCACAGCTCCGCGCGGCGTTTATGTAACCGTGCTCCCGGCGCGGGCGGCGAGCAGCGCAGGCCACGCAGGGTCCCCGCCCGCGTCTCAGGGTGCGGGAGTTACAGGTCTTTCCTGTGGCGGCGGCGTCCCCTGTCTCTCTTTGTGAGAAAGAGGTTGTGGCCGGCCGCAGGGTGCCCGCCACCTTCCCAGTGTTCACCCCTGAGCCCCGTGTGCCACCCCGTGTGCCGCCCCGTGTGCCGCCCGGGACCCGAGCTTCCCCTCTGGCCCAAGCCCCTTCCCAAATCCAGGGCTAGTCATACCCCGGGGGCGCCCTGTCCCCTCTGTGGCTGGTCATACCCCCGGGGGCGCCCTGTGCCCTCTGTGGCTGGTCATACCCCCGGCGGCGCCTGATGTCCCCTCTGTGACTGGCTGTCCCCTGGGGGCGCCCTGTGCACTCTGTGGCTGGTCATACCCCCGGGGGCACCCTGTCCCCTGTGGCTGGTCATATCCCTGGGGGCGCCTGATGTCCCCTCTGTGACTGGCTGTCCCCTGGGGGTGCCCTGTGCCCTCTGTGGCTGGTCATACCCCCGGGGGTGCCCTGTGCCCTCTGTGGCCTGCACTGGGCCGGTCCCGGGCTGGAGGAGGTGCCTCCGGAGCCTGCGCTGCTCAGGGCGCCTTCCGGCCAAGCTGTGCTCCCTCCCCCTCCCCCTCTCCTGGCCGCTCCTCCCCAGAAAGGGCGCTCCCTCCCCTCTCCGTTCACTTCCCGGAGCGAGGGAGGCCCAGGCTGGGGTGCCTGGGGGGCAGCGGGTCCCAGTGGCTCTCCTGCCCAGCCCCACGTCTGGCCGGGCCGCCCCGATGCCCAGGCCTCGCCCACCAGCAGAGGGCGCCGCCCGCAGGCCCCGGCCTGGCGCCGTGTTCACTGCGGTGGACACACTCGGTGCCCACGCACTGTCTGCGCTGGTTTGGGGTGCCGGCGGTGTGCGGCCCGGCCACCACGCTGCCCTCTGCCGGGCGGGAGCAGGCGCTGCCCGAGGCGGAGTCCCTCCCCTGGCGGCGGGTCCCGCTGTGGCCATGGTGCTCGGTCCCTCCCGTTCACGGTCGGGGGCAGCGGCCGGTGCACACGAGGGTGCTCAGGCTCTGGGTGAGGGCTGGCAGCACTGCGGGGTCGTGGACGTGGGCCCAGGTCCTGCCAGGGCACTCCTGTCCCACGGGCCCTGGCCCAGAGGGGGGCCTGTCCTCCCGCCAACACCAGTCCCGGCGGGGGGCAGGCAGCCTCACCCTCCGGTCTGGGCAGAGCGCTGTGTCCGTCCGTCCCTGCTGCCCCCGGACCCCGGCCAGCTGGCGAGCAGGCTCTGACCCACGGCCCCGGCGCCTGCCGGCCCAGCTCTCCGCACAGCCGGCTTCTCCTGGGTCCGCTCACGCCCGTGCTCGGGGCCGGGCGGCGGCTCCGGCTCCGGCGCTGTCCCCGCGGGGACGGCTCGGTAAGCACAGCGCGGTCACTGCTGCCGACATGCAGGCGGGAGGAGGGGCCGCGGCCGCCGCCCACCCAGGCTGCCTGCCCTGAGCCGCAGGAGGGGCCTGTGCTTGGTGCTGCCGAGAGGGAGGAAGCCTGGCTCCTCAGTGCACCCCCACACACACGCGTGTGCACACATATGTGTAAACACTCACGCATCCACATGTACACACGCAGGCATATGCTCAAACATGCAGATGCATGTACCGCACACACATTCACATGTTCATGTGCATGGACATACACGTGTGTGTGCTGGGACACTTGTGAACACTGCAGCCCGTGGTCCCGTCCTTCCCGCCCCCTCTGCTTGCCTGGGACTGCCCCCCCCCGTTCCCCCCTCACTGCCTGGGCCCCACCAGGCATGTGGTCCTGCTGGGCCAGACCCCTGTGCAGACGCCCCCCCGCAGCGTCCGGCTCCGTCCGGCATCGTCATAGCTCCCCCTCCCCCTCGGGGGCCCTGTCTGTCGGTGATTGCCATCCACCCGCCCCCCTCGGGGCCTCGGGAGAGAAGCAGAGTGAACAGCTGGGTCTGTGGGCACGGAGGCAGCGGAGCTTATGAGGTGGAGAGGTGTCCGTTTTTTTAAAAAAAGCAGGCCTGCCCCCTGCCCAGGTGTCTGCACGCGACACCCCTCCCCTCCCCCCCCCGTGAGAAGCCCTTTCATCCCACACACGTGGGAAAGTCATCACCGGTTAGAGATGCCGAGCGGCCGGGACGGACTGAGAGAGGAGGCTGGTCCGCCCAGCTGACCGCTCGGGTTCCGCCTCCTCAGGGGGCACAGCACGGGGGGAGGGGGAGGGGGTGCCCTGCAGGAAGCCTGGCCTGGACGGAGCGCCCGGGGCAGGGCCTGCAGGCTCTGTGCCTCCGAACCTGGTCCAGGCCCCGGGCCGTCCACAGTGAGCCAGCGGCCCGAACGGCCACCCTCTGGGAGCCGTCCCTCGACGGCATCCGATGCAGATCTCACCCCCCAAAAGGCCCGGGAGGCCTCCAGGGACGGGAGCAGAGAACAAGCACGCATCCAGCACAGCGCCGGGCAGAGGGGCGGGGCGGTCCCACCCCAGGGTGCCCCCAGGAGCGGTGCCAGCCGCACCCCAGGCCAGGGGCACCCCCACTTCCCAGTGTCCGTGTGAGGGTGAGGGTTCCTGTGAAATGCGCACGAAGCCTCAGGGAATATTAACTGTTTGAAAAACTGGCTCACCAGGCGGCTGCCCTTCTTCCAAAGGGCGCCGGGGTCAGACAGCCCGCTGGGGGGAGGCGGCCCAGGGGCACAGCGAAAGGAGGAAACGTCGCCAGCAATTCCCTGGGTCCTGACTCCCCCACCTGCCCCCTCCCCCCAGGCACCCCTCCAGACCCTCCCCTCCCCCCGCCCCAGCCACATTCGGCGGCACGGCCCAGCCCAGCGGCCTTGATGCCCATTGTTCTGTAATTGGGCCGGGCAGCCTGTAGCGGCTGCTTAAACCCCCCTTCCCCGGCGTCACCACCGTCTCCCCCATGAGCTCCGAAGCCCTTTTACTGGAAAGCCGCTGGCACCAGCACTGCCCCTTTCAGGAAGAGCCGCTCCGAGTGCCCACACATGGCGCCCAGGCGGAGCCTGACCAGGGTGAGGACAGAGACTTTGGCGCCCGGAGCGCCCTGGCCTGGAGACCGCCCGCCCAGCGGGGAACCCTGCCCGGCTGGCTGTCAGCGTGGCACCAGGTTCCGGCTCCTCAGCCGCCACGCCGGGCAGAGGAGAGCCAGGCAGAGCCTTCACTCTCTCACGCATGTCACCCTCTCTGCTCCCTTCCTCCATGAAAACCTCACAGCGCTGGCGCCCGCACGCCTGCCCTCACCCAGCCTGGCACCCAAACACCTGCCCTCACCCAGCCTGGCGCCCGCACGCCTTCCCTCACCCAGCCTGGCACCCAAACACCTGCCCTCACCCAGCCTGGCGCCCGCACACCTGCCCTCACCCAGCCTGGCGCCCGCACACCTGCCCTCACCCAGCCTGACGCCCGCACACCTGCCCTCACCCAGCCTGACGCCCGCACACCAGCCTGGCGCCCGCACACCAGCCTGGCGCCCGCACACAGGCCATGAGTTCCACGGGCCAGGGTTGTGCGGACCGACTTGCCGAGGCGGCAATAGACCCGTTTCCATACAGAGACAGAGCTCTGAGCGGGGAATAGTCAGCACCTGGTCAAAGAAAAAGCCCGAGTTCTCTCCTAGCAACAGAGGACAGACATGACCGGGAATAAGTAAAATTAATCTAAAGCCTAAACTAGTGCTAAACGGAACTAAACCCTAACCCTAACCCTAATCTAAAGCCAAACCTAGTACTAACGTAACCAAACCCTAAAGCTAACCAAGTGCTAAACATAACCTAACCATAACTCTAACCCTAACCCTAAGCATAACCCTTACCCTAAACTTAACACTAATCCCAGCCTAACCCAGACCTCATCCTAACACTAATGTAAAGCCTGCCTAGGCATCGCCCTAATGTCAGACTTAGCCCTAACCCGGGAGCTCGCACGCGGTGACGTCTGTGCCAGCCTGGCCAGCTCGGATGCTCAGGGCGGCTCCTGTCTCATCGGCCCCGGCTGCAGGCTGGCCTCGCTCACCGACCGGCCGCCAGAGCGCACGTCGCCGGGCAGGCTGGCCCCGCTGACCCACAGTGTCCGCAGCACAGTCACAGCCACGGTGGGCACAGCTGGGCCACCCCCTGGGCTGCTGCCGGCACGGGGTCGGGCACATCCAGGGCCCCACGGGGACATGGCCGACCCTTGGAAAGCCAGGGTTCGGGTGCTTCCACTCCCCCGTCCCCCACCCTCCCCAGGGACTGTCCGCGTGGGCCCTGCTAGGGACTGCGCGCTGCACGAATTCCATGCATCGGCCTCTGGTCTGTGTCCACTCGCTGACCAGCACGTAGCTTTAGCACCTGTTGGGTTGGAGGCTCAGCAATGACCTCTCAGCTTGGCTCCTGCCTGCGGATTGGGAAGTTGGGGCGGGTGCAGGTGGGTCGGGGACAGTGAGTCTGAGGATAAAAGGCGTGTGCTCCCGGGCTTTGGGGGTCGGAGGGGGGCTGCGGGGGCCGTGGGGCGGGACGCTGGGATGTCTGAGGGAGGAGGAATGGAAGGCCTGGAGGCAGGGCGGGCCCTGGGGGGTCACGCCCTCCCGGAAGGCGGTCCTGGCCGCGCCCCCGGAGGGTGGGTGTGGGGGGCGATGGCAGAGGGAAGGGTCCTGGGAGGGGCCCACGGAAGATGGTCTTGAACTCCAGGGTTTGGCCTGGCACGGGCCCGGGCACTTGCTCCAGAAAGTCGGCTGTGAAAGTCCTCCCAGCTCGGTGAGGCGTTTAGTTGCCCCGGGAGGGAGGGTTCTGCAGAGACTCCCTTTAAACGTGAACTCGTTTGCCGTTTTGATTTCCGTGGGACGGCTCAGAGCCCCACCCTGTGGCTCCGGAGAGAGCCACGCCGTGTGGACGTCACAGCCGTGGGCATGGCGTGCCACCCAGAACCCTGCGTGTCCCGTCCACCGTTCACGTGGAGCCCACTCTCCCTCCGGCACCAGGGCGGGGGCCGCTCTCCGCCTCCTGTCTCCCTCCGGTCAGCCACAGCTGCGGCGGCTCGCCGAGTGCGTTTGCAAAGCGAAGCCAGTGCTTGTCCTGTGCCCGCAATAAAGTCATTCATGGGGGCAGTCCGCACGGAGGACACGGGGGCTGCTCCTGGGAAAGTCGGCTCCGAGGATTTCACCAAAGCAGGTGCAGGGAAAAGGTGGCCGCCAGACGGCAGCGGCCGTGCGGGCGGGGCAGCGAGTGGGGCAGCCACAGTGCGGGGGGGGGGGGGGCGGGGGGGCGGCTGAGATGCTGAGAGGAGCCACCGTGCAGCCCCTGCTCTCCCTCGGCCACCCCCTCTCCGCCGCCCACGTCGAGCGAAGCCCAGGCTGCAGCTGAGGGAGACCCCGGAGAGACGGGCCGGGAGCTGCGCCCATGACAGAACCAACTGGAACGTGGGACACGCTGACTGTGCTTGTCTGAGCCTAATGCACGTTTTAAGTAGAAATAAGACGTGGAAGGTGCTCAGATGCCCGTTCCTACGTCGGCTGAAGGTAATGAACAGAGCCCGGCTGGTGTGGCTCGGTGGTGAGCGTCAGCCTGTGAACCAGGAGGTCACGGCTGGATTCCCATCGGGCACAGGCGGGTGGCGGGCTCGGTCCCCGGTGGGGGCTGTGCAGGGGGCAGCTGGTCCATGGTCCTCCCTCCTCGTGGATGTTTCTCCCTCTCTCCCTCTCCCTTCCTCTCTGACGTCAATAAAACACATTTTAAAAAGTAAATGAGACGCGGTGCATGGCGACCCGCCGCGGCCCGGGGTGCCGGGAGCAGTGCCCGCCGCAGCCGCCCGCCCCTCCGGCAGCTGGCACCGCCGCCGGGCTGCCGAGCTTCCGCTGGCCAGCGGGGGCTGGCCGCGGGCCAGGCAGGCAGGACCGGCACCAGGCAGGCGCGGGCGGGCTTGGACGCGATGCCGGCGGGCTGGCACCGAGCCTCCTGGTGGCCGTCCAGGCGGCGGGCATCTCCTCCCTCCACCGGGGGCCGTGAGCCTGTCTCCGTGAGCATCACGGACATGGGGGGTGGAGGGGACCCTGGGACAGCGCCCCCCACAGGCGCGGGCCTCCTCCAGGGCTGCTGTGTCTACCTCCTCGGGAGCCCACGGCCCCGGGGGATCCCCACACGGTGACCAGAGCCCCAAGGGGGCAGCCAGGCCTGGCCGTGGTGGGACCGGGGAGCGGAGGGGAGAGAGGGCAGCCGAGCCGCCTGGGCTGGAGGGAGGGGGAGAGGGGTGCTGGGAGCAGTGAGTCTGCGTGGGAACGCAGAGCCCGGGTGGGGACAGGGCGATGATCGGCGGCCGGTCTGCAGAGCCCGGTGAGCGCAGGTGGGCGGCCGGGCGCGCTGGCCTGGCGTTTCGGCTTTCCGGCCCAAGCTGCCCTCCCGCCTTCGGGAAACTCCCCCTGAGAGGCAGGAACCCCTTCCCTCCCATCCCTGCGGCTCGGCTCTGGCCTGGGGCCTGGGGGGTCCCCACGGGCCTCCCCCCAGCATCGGAGCAGGAGCCAGAGGCGCCGGAGGCGGGAGAGACGGCATCGGGTGGCGGTGGCGGTGGCACCGCCCGCGTGCAGCCTCTGCGGGGCCGGGCGGTCGGGCTGCGGGCTGCGGGCTGCGGGCTGCGGGCTGCGGGCTGCAGTGCGGGACGTGAGCGGCCGGAGCCGGAGCCGGGCCTGCTCTGTCTGGGTGGCCAGCTGTCGCTCTGCGGCTGGTGAGGCTCGGGGCCAGGCAGGGACACCGGGCCCCGCCCCGCCCAGCCCCGGGCGCATCGCCTGCGGCCTGCATCCGGCTCTCCGGGCCTGGCTCCCGGCGGCCGGTCTGTCTGAGCCGGCCACGCAGGGTGCGGAGGGAGGAGGGGCCGTGGCGGGGACCCTACTGGGGCAGCGGAGCAGCGGGGAGGGGAGGGGAGACCCTGGAGCACGGCGGGAGGGGGCGGCTTGGGGCTGGCAGAGCCCAGAGGTGGGCGAGGGGTGAGGGTGAGGGCCTTACCCACCGAGACCCGCTGGCGCCGGTCCTGGGTCCCAGAGAAGAGCAGCTTTGGGGTGAGCGGAGCCACCTGCGGGCGCCCTCACGTGGGTGTGCTGGTGGAGAAGCCGGAGCTCTCTCTCCTGGAGCCACCTGCCCCCTCCCCTCCCTGAGGGCCGCCCCTGCCGATGGCCAGCACGTTAAATCGGGTCCCCCCCCCCCCCCCCCGGCTCCTCCCCGTCCTGTGCCCACGCTGGCCCGGCCCGCAGTCTAAGGGCTCGGCTCCCGAGGAGGCCCGCTCTGGCCACTCCTCTGCGGGGGTGTTGGTGTGTGTGTGTGTGTGTGCATGAGTGTGTGTGTGTATGTGTGTGTGTGAGAGTGTGTGTGTGTGCGTGTGTGTGCATGAGTGTGTGTGTGCATGTGTGTGTGTGTGAGAGTGTGTGTGCGTGTGTGCATGAGTGTGTGTGCATGTGTGTGTGTGTATGTGTGTGTGAGAGAGTGTGTGTGTATGTGTGTGTGAGAGTGTGTGTGTGAGTGTGTGTGTGCATGAGTGCGTGCATGTGTGTGCGTGTGTGCATGTGTGTGAGTGTATGTGTGAGAGAGTGTGTGCATGTGTGTGTATGTGTGTGTGAGCGTGTGTGTGTGCGTGTGTGTGCATGAGTGTGTGTGCATGTGTGTGTGTGAGTGTGTGAGAGTGTGTGTGTGAGAGTGTGTGTGTGTGCGTGTGTGTGCATGAGTGTGTGCATGTGTGTGTGTGCGTGTGTGCATGAGTGTGTGTGCATCTGTGTGTGTGTATGTGTGTGAGAGAGTGTGTGTGTGTGTGCGAGTGTGTGCATGAGTGTGTGTGTGTATGTGTGTGTGTGAGTGTGTGTGTGTGTGAGAGTGTGTGTGTGTGTGTGTGTGTGCATGCGTGCACGGGGAGGGCTCTGTCGGGGGTGTGTGTGTGTGTGCATGTGTGTGTGTGTGTGCATGAGTGTGTGTGCATGTGTGTCTGTGCATGAGTGTGTGTGTGCATGAGTGTGTGTGTGTATGAGTGCGTGTGTGCATGTGTGTGTGTGTGTGTGTGTGTTTGTGTGTGTGTGCGGGGTGGGGGGTGAGGATGAGGAGAGCAGAGGGGACTTCAGAGAGCACCGCTGTTTTCCGAGCGCTCACTTCCAGTAACTGCCCAGGCAGAGCTCAGAGGGGACAATAGGCTTATGGGAAACACAATTTGCAAATTACGTTTTATGTCTTCAAATCCTACCACTACCCCCCACCGCTGGACGCCGCGCTCTGCTCTCGCTGGCTGCGCGCCGGCCCCCGTCCTGGGGGGCACGTTCTGGACTGGGTGGAGGGGTGGGGAGGGGGTGTGGGGGGGCAGCGCATGTCCATGGAGAGGGGTCCCTCTGTAAGAGGGTGTGAAGCTTGAGCTCGGCCTCCCCATCTGCGGTCTGTGCGGTCCCCCAGCGGGGCTCCTGGTGAACTGCGGCTCGCCACCCTGCCCTCTCCCCCAGGTCCCGAGCCCTCCCGCTCCCCCCACCCGCCCCCGGGGTCCTCCCTGGGGCGCTCTCAGGGCTCTGTCCTGTCACCGGACTCCTGTTAGCTGCAGCCCCCGCTGTGGGTGGGCCCGGACTCCTCAGCACCAGAGCGAGCTCTGCCCAGGCGGCCAGCGTCGCGGGAAGAGGCCTGTGGGAGCTCAGCGCCCGCCCGCTCCTCCCGAGCGGCCTCCAGGGACGTGCACCCCACTTTCACCTTCACCTCCGCTTGGAACTGAGCGCCCAACCAACGCCCTTCCCCTCCCAGGAGCCGCAGGGCCCTGTGTCCCTGCCCGTTCCCCTGGGGGCGGGGGCTCTGACCGAGGCCTGGCCGTCGGCGTGGCCGCGCAGTGGCTGCTCCTTTTCCCGCCCCGGCGTGGCACCCGGCCCTCCCGCCCCTCTCTGCCGGACCCCCGTCCACAGCACCGGCCGGCAGCCCCCTGCTGGGAGACGGTGCCCAGAGAAGCAGTGAAACTTTCCAGAAAGGGACTTCCTTTCCTGGCGGGAGCTTTGTCTGCCCCGGTCTCAGCCGGCTGGGCTACTGAGAACGGAAAGCAGAGCAGGGCCGGACTCCCTCTTCCTGGGGCCGCGTCTGTGCCGATGCATCCGGACCGAAGGTTTGCAAGAGGAGCCGGAAACCCTGTTCCCACCAGCCCCCCATCTCCCCGCGGCAGGCGCAGGGCTCGCCACCCCCGGACCCGGGCGGGACCCGGGCTGCGGCTCACCGGCCACAGAGGCAGGTCACGGTGCCGGGATGGAGCTTCTGCAGAATCCCGCTCCGGACCGGACCGAGCCCGGGAGCTACAAGCCAGAGGGAGCGTGCGTCCATGCCGCTCCTTTCCGGTCCCCGGAGGCGGTTCTTTCCGAGCTGGTGTCAGTGTGACCCTCTTCCTTTTCCCGTACAAAACGCGCTCTCGAGTCCAACCCAGACATTCACCCGCCCAGGTCTGCGGGGTCTCCACCACCAGTCCGGAGGCGTGTTCGGGGTGACGGTGCCACTGGGCAGGCACAAGCTTTCTGCCCCTTTTCCTAATGAGCCCCAATGCTGACCCTCCTCACCGGCCAGGCGGACTTCTGAGGCAGAGCCACGTGTGTCCCTGCGGCTTCGGCCCGCCATCCGGAACCCCCTTCGATGCCTAACTTCTTAGGGTTCCTCACGAACCCGCTCGGGGCTCACAGCGGTGCCACCTGCCCGTCTCGGTGGGTCCGCGCGGCGGGCTGAGCCACAGAGAACACGCTGGGCCCGTCGTGGTCCTGATGCTGCCGGAGGGCCCCACGCCGCCGGCCCCTCTTCTGTGCGTCTGTCCTGGTTCTGGTTTGTGTTTATCCTCACGGAGGCCATTCCTTAGGGCCTGGGGAACACCCACCCGCCACGGACCCAAGTCTCCACAGAGGGAAGGATTTTCACTCGGTGCTTCTAGAACTCTCTGAATAAATTATAAACACTTACCTTTCTCAGCTCACCTGCCACTCAGAGGCACTGGAAAGGCACTTCCCAGTGAAGAAGGAAGTCAGCAGGTTACCGCTGCTGTAGGACTCAGGCAGGGCAACGATGACAGAAACCAGTGACTAATTTTGAAAATCAGTATTTGTGTTTGCTTGGCATTTTTTATTTTATTTTTTATTTTTTATTATTATTATTTTATTGATTTTTTTACAGAGAGGAAGGGAGAGGGAGAGAGAGTTAGAAACATCAATGAGAAAGAAACATCAATCTGCTGCCTCCTGCACAGCCCCCCACTGGGGATGTGCTGGCAACCAGAGCACATGCCCTTGACCGGAATCGAACCTAGAACCCTTCAGTCCACAGGCCGACGCTCTATCCACTGAGCCACACCAGTTTCGGCTGCGTTTGCTTGTTTAATGGGCACAACTAAGCAAACCAGCTGGTGAAACTCCCCCCCACCCCACGGCGGCGGGCCTGTGGGTAGACCAGTTAGCTCGGATCTCTGCGGTGCGGAACCTCCCGGTTCTAACGGGTGACCTGCTCCTGGGTCCTTCCTGACCTCCTGCTCCAGGACCGGGCTGCACAGTCCCGGACGGGAACACGCACATCCCTGTGACCCGGCCTGCGGTCAGCGCTGCACGCAGGCCTTCCAGGAAGATGAGCTTTGCCCGGGTTTGTGGAGTCATTATGGCCGAACCGCCACAACGCAGCCTTGCCAAACACACTGAACCTGCGTCTCCCAAAACGCAGATCAGACTCTGTTTATAGACACGTGGGGCCCCCTGAGTGAGCAGATAAACAACAGCATTTGGAAGCAATTAGACATCCAGAATGGGAGACAGCGGGTTGGAGGGCTGACCTGGTCTCCTTACTAATTCATAATGGCCACGTCCGCGGGAGAACCTCGCTCTGTTTAGATTAACATGCACACACAGCAACTGCAGAGCAACACGGAGGGTGGCATTGGGGGTCTGAGTACGAGCTGGGTTTCAGAGCACAATGGTAGCATGGCATGCTGTCTGCAGCCAGCTTTAAACGGCTCTAGCCAGAATGTCAGAGTAATTCCAGTTTAACCTAAACAGAGCTCACAGGGATTCACAGTCGTGGTCTACTTGTATAATTGAACGTTTTCCTAATTACAATAAATCACATGGAAAAAACTCTACAGTGTTCTTCAGGGACGTGCTTTAATTCTGTTACTTAGAATTTATCTGTACCCCTACATTTCATACTTGTCCTATTTTTAATTTTTTAAATGTGTGTTAATCCTCACCCGAGGGTATTTTTCCATTGATTTTTTTTTTTTTTTTTTTTAAGAGAGAGAATGGAAGGGAGAGGGAGACAAAGAGAAACATAGATATGAGAGAGAGAGACATCGATTGGTTGCTTCCTGCACGCACCTGGACCAGGGCCAAGGAACCTGCAACCAAGGTACATGCCCTTGGGAAGAATCGAACCCAGGACCCTTCAGTCCACAGGCTGACACCCTATCCACTGAGCCAAACTGGGTAGGACCACACTCATTCTATTTCACTCTGCTCCTTCCCGTGCGGACAGATGCAGAGCAAAGCGTCATTGTAACTAGCCGTCCTTGAAACAAGTGGCCCATGGACTCAGGGTGCTACCCAAGACCCTTTCAAGAAATCGATAAGATCAAAACCCTTTTCATATGGAAGGGGAGTGGACTGACGATTCTCGGGGAAAGGAGAAGTGGGGGGTGTGGGAAGAGACTGAACAGAAACTGCACCTATGGATGAGGACAATGGGGGGTGGGGAAAGAGCAGAGGGTGGGTGGGAACCTGGTGGAGGGGAGCAATTGAGGGGGGGGGGAAGAGGAACATTTGTAATAATGTGAACAATAAAGATTTATTTAAAAAAAACTTTTCATAGCAAAAGTAAAATGTTATTTGCCTTTTCACTGTGTTATTTGCATGATGGTTCAAAAGTGGTAGGAAATTGTTGTTTGACAAAGTGTTAAAATAGATTTCCCACATTGTGAAGTGCATTCAAATAGTTATCACAATTGGCAATTTTCTTAAACATAAGAAAAACACTTTTTGTACCATTTGTAAGTAAAATAAAATGAATTATTTTTTTAATGGAGAGAAAAATCACTGGTGTATGAACATCAGTGAAAGCAGTAGCAACAAACATGCCAGCAGGTACTGCCATCTTCATGCACAGTAAAAAAACTAGCCAATCGATTTGCTCAGAGATGCCGTCGATGACTTTATTGGAACATTAGCTCCAAGTATGGCCTTTGATATGGTGTGTGATGAAATCGGAAACACATTTGGGAGGGCTGCCTCCAGGGAAGTGCCAGCTGTGAGTTGTTTGCTAAACTAGCCACACTCAACCCCCCCCCCCCCCCCCCCCCCCGAGAAACAATGTTCACTTGGAAGAAAAATTGGCAGATAAACTATGGTTACTTAGACTGGGATATTTGGCAAATACTTTCTCAAAAGCAAGTGAAGTGAACTTACCCCTTAAAGGAAGGATACCACTAAATATTTTATCCAAAGACACACTCTGAGCTTTCAAGTGAAAATGTGAATTTTGGAAAACTTGTCCTAATGCTGTAGACTTATTAGTTTCCCAATTCTTAAAAGATGTTTTTAATTTGATTGGTACTGCTACTGATAAATGTGATTTGGGGAGATATGATGTAGCATGTTAAAATTTGGAAAATCGGCATAATTCTGTGAACCAATTTAGAAATGGCCAATGTATGGTGTTATAAACTCATGCGTGCGTAAAAGATTCAAAGTACAAGATAAATCAATGGATTTTAATGCAACAGAAAAGTTCGTTGATAGGGTTTCTAACCTCACATTGCAACTAACCTTTAAGAAAATGTCATATGACCAATCACAATTATTTGAAAATGCTATTAGAAATATATTTTCCTTTTCCAACTACTTATCTGTACAAGGCTAGATTTTATGTTCTTCAATCAAAATGACATATTATTAAAGGGAATCCTTGTGCAGTGTTGGAGGGAATGTAAATTGGTCTATCACTATGGAAAAGTGTGGAGGTTCTTCGAAAAATTAAAAATAGCTGAAACCGGTTTGGCTCAGTGGTAGAGCGTCGGCCTGCAGACTGAAAGGTCCCAGGTTCGATTCCGGTCAAGGGCATGTACATTGGTTGCGGGCACATCCCCGGTAGGGAGTGTGCAAGAGGCAGCTGGTCGATGTTTCTCTCTTATTGATGTTTCTAGCTCTCTATCCCTCTCTTCCTCTCTGTAAAAAAATCAATAAAATATATTAAAAAAAATTAAAAATAGATCAAGCAATTCCACTCCTGGGTATTTATCCGAAGAAAATGAAAACACTAATTCGAAAAGATATAGACAGCCCCATATTCATTGCATCATTATTTACAACAGTCTAGACATGGAAATGTGTCCATCAATGGATGAATTAAAGAAAATGTGGCATATATATTATTATTATTCATCCATAAAAAAGAATATCTTGCCATCGTGACAACATAGGTGGATCTATAAAACAGTTTACTGTGTTACGCATCTAGCTTTATTCAATTTTCATTTCTGATATCCTAGTAACCTTGACCTAGCAATGGAAAAAGAATGTGATCTTTGTGCTTAAAGATAACCTTTTCGTTTAAAGAATCCATTGGCCTCCTCTGTTCCTTACTTACATCTCTTATTTTGTTGCCACTGTATTCATTACCATATCTTTAATTATTACCCAACTGCCAATGTTCTTGGCCCACAGGCTGGATTCCAGACCATTTCCAATGGTCTGCTGTGAATTTTCAGCTGGGTAGCTCACTGGCATCTTGCATTCAATATAACTAAGAATGAATTCATCTTCCCATGCATGGATTTATAAACAGAAAACCAAATCACACCAGAAAATGAATGCTTAATCAAATAAGGTATGTTAAGAATTTTGTTGTGTTTTGTTTTACACAATAATGGAAAACTAGAGAAGTATCTTATTATTTTTTTGGTTTTTACAAATGTCAATTTTGAGTAATATTTCTTTCCAACATTTCTTCACTTTTCTTGTTCCATATGGACCATCCTAGTCATAGTGAAAATGACTGCAGGAATGGAAAATCTGACTTCTAGACTATACTAATAAAAGGGTAATATGATGACTTCTAGACTATACTAATAAAAGGGTAATATGATAATTAGATCGGACATCTTCTGATGTCCTTCTGGTGGTGGGGGCCAAGGCAGAGGCAGTTAGGGGTGATCAGGCTGGCAGGGGAGGTCAGTTAGGGACAATCAGGCTGGTAGGGAAAGGCAGTTAGGGACAATCAGGCTGGCAGACAAAGGTGGTTAAGGGCGATCCTGCCAGTGAGCGGGGGTGCCAGACCAAGGCAGGCCATTGGGGTGAGCCTGTGGTGGTTACTGAAAATTCTTTGCTACCACATGCCGAGGTCCCGTCTGGTACTAGTGCCTGTTGCCAGTGCTGACCTCGCTTACACCTGCTGCCCGTGTCTGGCGCCCCTAAGAGCTTCTCCAACTCCCCCTTCTCCTGAGGAACAACCAGGGCAGTAGCCAGCCCTCACGCCCACCGACAGCACCAGCCCCACTCGCACCTGCTGCTGGCTCGGGCCCCAAGTGCTCCATCAGGGATTAGTGGCGGAGCAGGGCTGCTGGCAGACAGGGGATGGGGGAGGTAGAGGCTTCGGTGGGAGGGGCTGGGTCAGGGCACAGAGGATGGGCTGAGACCCGCCCCTGTGCCTACCACAACCGCCTGGCCAACAGTTCCTTTCAAGGTGCATAAATTCGTGCACTAGGCCCCCAGTTATAATAACATTGTATAGAACATAAGGGTGCATGTATCTTTTCAAATTAGTGTTTTGGATTTCTTCAGATAAATACCAACAAGTGGAATTGCTGAGTCATACATTTTTGAGGAACCCCCATCCTGTTTTGCATAGTGGCTGCACCACTTAATCCCAACAGTGCACAAGGGTGAGGTGTCTTTCCCCCACAGCCTCACCAATACCAACACTTGCTGTTTACTGATTTATAATAGCCATTCTGACAGGTGTGAGATGATTTCTCATTGTGGTTTTTACATTTCCCTGGTGATTAGCCATGTTGAACATCCCTTCGTGCCAACTGTCCATCTGCATGTACTCTGTGGAGAAATGTCCATTCAGGACCTCCACCCACTTTTATTCAGATTTTTTTTTTTGTGTGTGTGTTATGTTGTATGAATTCCTTGTATATATCAGAAATTTACCCCTATCAAATGTATCACTGGAAAACTCTCTTCCACCATTCAGAAGGCTTTCTTTTTGTTTTGTCGGTTTCCTTTGCTGTGCAAAAACTGTTTTGTTTTACTTAGTCCCACTTATTTGTTTCCCTTGCCGAAGGAAACACATCCAAAATAGTATTACTAGGAGCGATGTTTAAGAGTTTACTGCCTGTTTTTCTTACAGGGGGTTTATGATTTCAAGTCTTACATTTAAATCTTTCATCCATTTTGAGTTTATCTTTTATATTGCATAATGAAAAGTGGTATAGTTACATTTTGTTTGCATGTATCTGTCCACTTTCCCAACACCATTTATTAAAGAGACTGTCTTTATCCCATTGTATATTCATGTCTCTTTTGTTACAGAGTTTATTTCTGGATTCTCTATTCTGTTTTGTTCATCTGCATGTCTGTATTTATGCCAGTACCATACTGTTTTGGTCTCTACAGCCTTTTTGATATCAATATACCTACAAAATTGTTCTTTCCCAAGATGGTTTTGAAGATTTGGGTATTTGTGCTTCCATGTACATTTTAGGATTACTTGTTACATTTCTGTGAAAAATGCCATTGGCATTTTGAAAGGGATTGCATTGAATCTTTAGATTGCTTTCAGTATGGACATTTAAAGATGTTAATTCTTCCTATCCATGAGCATGGTATATCTTTCCATTTATTTGTATCTTCTTCAATATCTTACAGTTTTCTGAGTACATGTTTTTTTAACCTAGTGGTTAAAGTTATTCTTAGGTATTTTATTCTTTATGATGCAAATGTAAATGGGATTGTCTTAATTCTTCTTTTGGATAGTTTATTAGAATATAAAATGCAACCAATTTCTGAGTATTAATTTTTCATCCTTCTACTTTACTAAATTCATTTATCAGTTCTAATAGTTTTCCTTTAGGGTTCTATGTTATATCATGTCATTAGCAAATAATGACAGTTTTACTTTCATTTCAATTTAAATATTGTTTTTCTTCTGATTGCTGTTCCTAAGACTTCCACAGTATGTTGAATAAGCGTGATGAAAGGGGACATCTAGTTTTGTTCCCGATTAAAAACAAACAAACAAACAAACAAAAACTTTTGGCTTTTAACTGTTGAGTATGTTAGCTGTGGGTCTGACATATACAATCTTTATTATGTTGAGGTATGTTCCCCGTATTTCTACTTTGATGAGAGTTAATAACAAATTGATGGACTTTGTCAAATGCATTTTCTATATCCATTGATATTTTTATTCTTCATTACTTATGTGTAGCACATTAATTGACTTGCAGATAGTATACCAACCCTCCATACCAGGAAAAAAATACCACTTGATCACGGTGTATCATCTTTTTAATGTCTTGCTGGATCTGATTTGCGAATATGTTGCCGAAGATTTGTGTATCCATGTTCATCAAGGATGTTGTCCCATAATTTTCTTTCTTGTAGTGTCTTTGTCTGGTTTGGGTATGAGAGTAATGCTGGCCTCATATAATGAGTGTTGGAGCCTTCCCTTCTCTTCGCCGTTCTGACATTTTTAAAGGTTAGTAGAAATTACTCTTTGAATGTTGGCAAAATTCACCTCGGAAGCCATCCATCTGGTTCAGGGCTTTTATTTGTTGGAAGTGTCTGAATCCTGTTTCAATTTCATTAGTAATTATTGGTCTGTTCATACTTTGTTTCTTCCTGAGTCAGCCTTGGAAGATTGTGTTTCCAGGAATTGACCCATTTCTTCCAGGTTGTCCAACTTGTTTGCATTTATTTTTTCATATATTTCCTGATAATCCTTTTTGTTTCCATGATGTCAGTTGTCTCTTATCTTTTGAGTTCCATGTGCACTTGAGAAAAATAAGTCTATTTGGTTTAATATGTCACTTGAGGCTACTGTTTCCTTGTTAATTTTCTGCCTGGGTGACGTATCCATTGATGTCAATGAGGAGTTGAAGTCCCTCACTGTGACTATACTACTGTTGATCTCTTCATGTCCATCAATATTTGTTTTATACGTTTAGGTGCTCCTATGCTGGGTGCATAGATGTTACAAGAGTTGTATCTTCATGTTGGATTATTATGAAATGCCATTCTTGGCCTCTTGTGATAGACACTGCCTTAAAGTCTATTTTGTCTGACAGAACTATTGCTACCACAGCCTTGTTTTAGTTTACAGTTGCATGAATATCTTCTCCACACCTTCACTTTCAGTCTGTGTGCCTTTCAATCTCAAGTGACTTTCTTGTAGGCAGCATGTGCATGTGTCTTTTATTCATTTAGTCACCGTCTTTCTATTGAAGCGTTTAGTCCATTTGTATTTAAAGTAATTATTGATATGTAGTTATTTCCGTTTTATAAACTGTTTTGACTGTTTTTATAGTTTTTCTTTGTTCTTATTCTCTCTCTTATTGATGACTTAGTTTCATGTTTGGATTCCTTTTTCTTTCTTATGTATCTCTTATAGATTGATTCAGGTTCAAAGCAGCTTAGAGAATATGAAGTTCTAGTTAAAGAGAACTCCAATAGTAACATTTGGATTTAGGTTTATGAGATTGTAATGTATTCATGAATTTCTCTACCCACGATAAAATAAAGGTTTTCTAAGACAGCACTTTAACAAATGATGGCTGGTAGTTCCTAAATACCATTAACTTGATAATGGCTATAAAAAGCAAGTGCAAAACCTCAATGTTGCAGCTAATTTCAAGCACTCCTTTTTAGCAGGCTTTAAGTACTGATAATCATCTCAATCTCTTATATTAAAAAATTATAACACGTTCCATTTGAGATTAAAAATGAACACCACAAACTGCATCTTAGCTTCCAGGGGAACTTTATTAGCAGAGTGAGAGGTGCGCCGTGCATGGACTATGAACACTGCACGGCCGCTTCGTTCTCGGCCACGCAGAGACAGCCCGGCAACCTACTTTGTGGACACCCTTGTTCTTTTGTTCCAGGAAAAGTTTGCGCCGTAAGACTTGGACTTGGGTTTCGGAACCTTCCTCTCTTCAACGTCATAGCTCCATCCTAGAAAACAAACAACAGGCTCACAGGAACAGAATTAAGCAGCATGCCTGAAGAACACAGTGAGCAGAAGCTAATGCTCATAAATTCAAGGTCATTTATCATCAGGAGTACATGTCAACACATCTGAAATATAAATACCTGCTTAGCAATTTGTTCCTGTGACAACAGGATTCAAAATATTGTCTGAGGATGACTTACCATGTCTAAATTAAAGGTGTAACCCAGAACTCAATTTCTCCCTGCTCGAGATTCTTTTCTTCCAACCAATGGTGTGTGAGAGGACCTGCGCCCTCTGGCCCAGTCTGCCTCCCAACACACATGCTCCTGCCCCTTCAGGCGCTGCCAGAGGAACTGGAGGATGGGAGGGTGCGGACACATTTAAGGGCAGATATTATATGCAAAACATACCCGACAGTCCCTCTGACAGTCCCTGTATGGTGTAGATGGCTAACAGCCTGCCCAGTCCCAGGGAGAAGGACTGTTTTTACTGATGAGAAGGCAGACCCCGCTCTGCGTCTGCTCTGGTCCTGAGCCAGAGGCCGGGATGTCCCTGCTGGGAGAGGCGGGCTGGTTCCCAGAGCCACTGGCGCGGTGTTCTCCTAGGGTGACGGGAGCTGTGGCCGGCCTACAGCTGCTGCTGATGGTGACAACAGCACACACAAATGTCACTCCAGGCCCGGACAAGCGGAGACACACGGAGACCTGCCTTCTCCGCAGGCCACCCCACAGCCTCCCTGGAGGGTGGGCGGGCGGGCTTTCCTTCCCAGTTTTCCTTGGAAAACACCTGTGTTCCCACGCTGCCCAGGGCATGAGGGTGACCAAGAACAACTCCCTTTGGGACAAACTCCGGTCACCGTCTCCCGCGGCTCCGAGCTCTGACAGGACCTGACGGAGGGAGCGCCGCCCGTGCCTGGCTGGACAAGTGTGCTGGTCCCGCACACTGCACAGCACAGCCCTTCCCAGGCTGCACCCTCGCCACTGGGGAACATCCCGGCTTCTGAGCAAGCAGTGGGCTCAGCCAACAAGACAGACAACCGTAAGAGCCACCGCACAGGAAAAGACATGGCATGCTTGTACTAAAAGGGATGCTACAGACTCTACTGACCTCGCCACTTCGCCTTTGAAATTTGCTCTTAAAAAGACAGAACATCCTGGCTGGCTTGACTCAGTGGATAGAGCACCGGCCAGCGGATTGAAAGGCCGGTTTGAATCCAATCAAGGGCACATACCCAGCTGCAGGCTTGATCCCCAGTAGGGGGCGTGCAAGAGGCAACCAGTCAATGATTCTCTCATCGTTGATATCTCTCCCTCTCTCTTCCTCTTCCTTAAATCAATAAAAAAAAAAAAAAGTTTTTTTGTTTTGTTTTTTGTGTTTTTTTTTTTTTTTTGTTTTTTTTTTTAAAGAAACATAATACAGCGTGCATGAATTACAGGCAGAAATCTAAGAATGGAATTTTCTTTGTGAAATGTTTACATTTCTGTGAGAATTTCTCTTCTCCCCTAAAACAAGGGTGTTTAAGAGAAATAACTGGATTTGGTTTTCTGAGGGGGCTGTGGAGAGGGAGCACCTAGGCTCGGAAGCAGCTCCCACCTGCGTGCTGCTCCGGGCCCTGCACACCGGCTTCGGCCCAGCGGGCAGCGGGTCATGCTACATCCCGGCCGCACCGGCGGGCGGGGCTCCGGGCGCCGCTGCCACCACACCGGGACAGCAGCCGGACACGGCGCACCCGCAGAGCGCTCCTGGCACGGGCCCTCGGGAGCGCCAGGCGGCCTGAGCCCAGACTGTCCCGGACGTGCCAAGCACTGCCGGCCCCCGGCCGAGGCGGGCATACCCTCCCCACTGCGACAGCAGCGGGCGGTGTTTTCTTCCCCAGTGCCAACCGCCTGAGTGAACCAGGCCACAGTGAGCTTGTGAGCCCCGGTCTGAGACAGGAGACGGAAGAGGGAAACTAATCCCAATCATCTTCATTCACAGAGCCTGAGCTGTATTTGGTTCAGGGACACAAACACATGGCAACACCCATCAGTGCTTCTGCTACGTGAACTGTCACCATAGCAAGCCTGGCCCCGGCCTGCGGAAGGCCTTCCTCCTCCAGTATCGGAGCCCCCACCTGACATTAGTTCGCCCACTTGGGTACAAAGCAGGACCCCCTGCCTCGCCTGGCACAGGCTGGCAGACCCGGCACCGCTGCTGACAGGTGGGGGCCGGAGGGCAGAGACTGGGAGCCAGCGTGCTGTGTGGCACCAGGGAGGGTCCACGACTCCCCGCCAGGCTGGGCGCCCACATGTGCTCGGGTGAAACAGCATCAACTTAACCCGTCACTTAAGAGGGAAAGCAGACAACACCGCTTTTCCCAGGAATTTCACTTTACCATTTCTTTGGGGTGGCACAGGGTGAGGTCCAGAGTAATTTGAACACATCGTAGATCTTCTCCTTAGAAAATACGATGGAGGAGAGATGTGTGTTCTGTATTCACTGGCAAACCATTTCCCCACGAAAACGAGGTGAACTGACGTACATGGCGGGCAGGGGACTGCCGGGAAGGCCCTGGGGAAAGGCGGCGCCCACAGAACTCCAGGCACCGCGCACGGCACACTAGTGGCCCCGGCCTCTTCGCTTCCTGGGGCTGCTGTGCGGCCCTCTCGCCTGTAGGTATGAGGCATCCTCCTATCTGCAGAGCGGGTATTTGTGACTTCACCTCTCACCAGAGCCTGTGTGCTGACCATGCAGCCTGCAGGGATACGTATGTCACCCACACACGTGCCCAGCTGAGGTCCAGCAAGGTCGCGCTGTGTTCCACCCCCACGCTGCGGACAGTGTCCGCGGCAGGGCCTGCTCCAGCCACAGCGGCCTCACTCCGCGCTGCCTGCAGGGATGTGGCTGTTAAACGGCCGGAGGGCGGAGGCTTCATGGGCCCGAGTGACAGGCTGCTGGCCACGAGCTCAATGTCTATGAGTCAACAGGACGCTCTTGAACAGACACACATGCAAACAATGCATCGATTGTTTGACAAAATATTGTGATCGAGGCTCTGGGGCACGGGAGCCTGGATTCTCACAGGAGCAGTGTCCCGGCGTTCGCTAATGGAGTGTTTATGGTGACGTACAGAATACAGACAGTGTGAGTAACAGGAATTAACTGTCTGATAGACGTGCGGATTCTGTGCTGTCTGAGAAAGCAGCTGAGTTTTCATTCTTTAAGGCTACAGAAATCCGAGTGCGGACTGCTCCTTTGAACTGCCTACAGCATCTGTCTGGCCCCTAGTTCACGAGTGAAATAAATTCTTCAGCACATGCTCGTTTCTGTCTGTGCTAGAGCCGGGCTTTATCTCGGAAACATTCCTTTCACCAGGGTGGGCGGGTGAGAGGCCTCGTGGTCTCGGGCAGAGCCAGGCAGCCCTCATAGTGCGGGCCTCTCCAGCTCCTCAGCTGACTGTTTTCCTAACTTCAATTGTGCTCTCTGCTACTCTTGGGAATTGATTTACAGTCTGATCATTTGATGATTCCTTTCAATAGATTATGGTTTTAGAGATTCATTCTCTGTTAGGTGAGAAAACTCCCCAGAACATCTGGTTGTTCAACTTTTCTGCCTCTCTGAGCTCCAATAAAGGAAGAATGTGTATCACTGAGAGAGAGCAGTTCTGTAGCATGGCCTGGTCTCATCCACCGGCATTCACTAAGCCACCTATGTGAGCGATCAAGAGGAAATATGACAGTGATCACTGCTTTGAAATAGCTGAAGAGCTATTAGGTGGAAGAGGAGACACGGATTCTGGCTCAAAGTAAGAAAGGGAATAACAAAGAGGTTCTAACCGGAAAGGCTCAGTTAGAACGTAACGTCAGACGTCAGGGTTTTGCAGAGGGACTCGCACCCAGGGCAGGCGTTGGATGGCAGCCTGTTCCCTGCCTCTGCTGCAGACAGAGCCGTGTGGCTTGCCCATGTTTTGTGGGCATTCCGTGTTAGATTTTGTTTTGTTTTTTTTTTGAAGGGGGGGGGTCCTCCCGTGACATTCTTAAAACCAGATAACATTGAAATTTTTATTTCTATTCAAATTCCATATCCCTGCCTGGTTCTAATTAATGTTAAGAACATAAACTCCTATCTTCCTTTTGTTGTTGAAGTCTAACAAAAGCAGACCGAACATACCGTTTTTCTCTGCGAAGGCTATTGCATCTTCTTTGGTACTGAAGGTCAGAACCATGTTGGACAAAGGATCAGCCCTGAAAGAAACAATTTTCCCAGGATTTAACATTAGATTTTGGCTAAAAACAATTAATACTTAAAGTAAAATGTTTAGAATATAAACAATTGCTATAATATCAAATAAGTACAGTCTAAAGGAGACTGTATATTCTGAAGGGACCAAAAAGTTCTGCCACCCCAGAATCCGAGCCTTTGGGGTGCTGATTTTAAGCTGCTCCTATAAAACACAGGCGCAGACGGAGCTCTGCCCCTTCCTCCCTGCACAGGAGAGGCAGACGGAGGCCTGCTCCCGGAGGAAGTCTTGGATGTCTGCATCCCACTAAATCAACCGAGGACGGTGGGTGGGAAGGCTCAGGAAGCCCGAGAGCTGATCACTCGCGCCCCAGCTTCTGGGTTACCTGGCAGGGATCTGCCTGCCGTGTTTGTTTCACTCTTCCTCAATTACCTGTAAATCACTCGTTTTGACTTTTGAAATCTAAGATTCTGTCACCCCTTTGCTCATTTTCCAAAATGACATGGATACCCCAAACTGGCATATCAGTAAGTCAAAGGCTCACCAGGGATGTGCCCGCAGCCAAGGTACATGCCCTTGACCTGAATCGAACCTGGGACCTTTCAGTCCGCAGACCGAGGCTCTATCCACTGAGCTAAACCTGTTTTGGCATCAACAGCCATTTTTATCTAATAAAGAGTGCTCTGAAAACAACTGTCTATGGTTTATTTTAATATATGAATATTAAACAGGTATCCTATATACTAGAGGTAATATGCAATTGACCACCACACCCTCACAAGATGGCTGCCTACACCCAGGCTGGCAGGGGGGTTAGTGAGGAATAACCAAACGACAGAACAGCAGGCTGCATGGAACAACCAGGCCAGTTGGGGGTGGGGTGGGGTGGAAAGAGCTGTGAGGGGCAACCAGGCCAGCAGAGGGGGCAGCTGGAGGTGATCAGCCAGCAACAGGGGGGCAGTTAGGGTGACCAGACTGGCGGCAGGGGGAGGGGATAGGGGCAGTTAGGCGTGATTAGGTCGGCACCAGAGGTAGTGAGAGGCCATCAGGCCGGGTGGGGGGAGGGCAGTTAGGGGCAGACAGGCAGGCAGGCAGGCAGGTGAGTGATTAGGAGCCAGCACTGTGAGAGGCAGTCAGATATCCCCTGAGGGGTCCCAGATTGGAGAGGGTGCAGGCTCCGCCACTGTGCACAAATTTCATGCACCAGGCCTCTAGCATTATAGATAAACTAGAGGCCCAGTGCATGGATTCCTGCACAGGGATGAGGGCAGGGAGGGGTTCCTCAGCCTGGCCGGTGCCTTCTTGTAATCCAGGACCCCTTGGGGGATGTCTGACTGCCGGTTTAGGCCTGATCCCCGCAGGCCACCAGGAAGGAGTCCAAGCTGGGCCAGCCGCCACACCGCTCTTGGTCCTCCTGCCGCCACTGCCTGCTGCCGTGGAGCTAAGTCAGGAGAGGCTCCCGTCGCTGCAGCTGTGCTTGCGAACCATGAGCCCGGCTTCCGGCTGAGCAGTGCTCCCCCTGGGAGTGCACTGACCACCGGGGCAGCTCCTGCCTCGAGCGTCTACCTCCTGGGGGTCAGTGGGCATCACAGCAACCAGCCGACAGCCGTAACGGTCACTCAGTCTTCTCTCTATATGGATATGTCTACACTGCAGAAACAGTGACACCTACACAGCACTACACGAAGGATGTTACCATCAGGATGTCTAAGAGGAAGTCCACCCAGAAAAGAGCTGGGAAAGCGGCTCCGGAAAACCCAAGCACTCACGTGGACGCCCAGCCCATCAAAGGGTTCTCCCAGCGCTCCCTGGTGTCGAGCTCCAGCCTCCACTTCTTGGTGTTGTTCACCCCGGACTGCATGTTGTTGCGCGCGGCGACGAAGATGCGGCCTTTCCGGGTCTTGATGTGCTCCTCGGGGACGCCGGTTAAGGTGGTGATGTCCTACAGAACACACGCACACGCTGCTGAGCGAGAGCTTTCGTGGGGCCGCTCTATCGATGCCACGGGCCAACGATGAGCATGAACACCCAGTGCTGCCATATGGATTGGGAAAACACAAGTGTATCTCTGACTCAACTAGTCTTTCTACCCACAGATTAAAAACACAATTCTTTAAAGTTATTTTAGCTGGCGACCAATCCTCTGCTTAACACGGTACCTTTCTACCTGCACCGATAATTAAGTATGGTTACGTTGTCAAAATTTGTGCTTGGAGGAACTATAAAAATGATCCACATAAATATTTATACAAATATGTACTTGTAATACTTGACTACATTTGAGAAAAGTATTTTTATAGAGGATAAAATTAAAATAATGTGAGTGTAATTGGCACATACTTTTAAAGATATGAATGTTTTAATTGTTTTTAAAATACATTTTTATTGGTTTTTAGAGAGGAAGGGAGAGGGAGAAACATCAACGTGAGAGAGAAACAGCAAACCCTGCCTGTACACACCTGTCACCGGGTATCCTGAACCCCAGGCATGTGCCCTCACCCGGCATCAAACCAGTCACCCCTGGGGCATGCATTGACGCTCAACCAGCTGAGTGAGCCACACCAACCAGGGTTTAGCTGACTGATCATTTTAACTGTCAAGTTCACTTCAAAGAGAAGGAATTTCCAGTACAACTACATTTAGTGGCTTCCTAAAACATATTCCTCAACTCAAAAGCTTGAAAAGGACTCAGCTCCTGGCAAGTCCTTAATATTTATTTCTGCTTTTGAATTCAGTATACTTTTGCAATCTGTCATATTCACTTATTATTCAACATTTTGTATCTTTATATTAATATGTGCTGTTCCCGAAGTTACAGTGTAAGCGTAAGCTGGGCGCAGAGAAGCAATGTCACAAAGTGTGGGATGAGGCTTCTTTTCCAAAGACACAGCAGCCTCTGCAGTGTGAGCTCAATCCCTAAGGACTGAACGGCACACGGCCGTTCTCGATGAGGGTCCCAGGTCAGGAAACTCAGACTCACTGTCCCCCGTGCGCTGGGAACCTTGGGAGGGAAGGGACAGGAACAGGCTTTTCCTCCATAAGCTTCAGCAGTGATTTAAAAACCAACAAAGCTTTTAAAAATGGAAACAGTTATTTCTTGATTTGTACTCCCTACTAAGGTGCAAAATTTTTTAGGATGGAAAACCCCTTTAAAAAAAAGAAACTACCGCCGAAACCGGTTTGGCTTAGGGATAGAGCATTGGTCTGCAGACTGAAAGGTCCCGGGTTCGATTCTGGTCAAGGGCATGTACCTTGTTTGTGGGCACATCCCAGTAGGGGGTGTGCAAGAGGCAGCTGATCAATTATTCTCTCGCATTGATGTTTCTGGCTCTCTATCTCTCTTCCTCTCTGTGAAAAATCAATAAAATATATATATTTTAAAAGTACCAAATGTTGCTAAGCTCTTTATATTTTGAACTCCTAACTACCAGCTTCCAAAAATTATGGCAATTAATTACCGATATCTTCCCCCAATTTACAGCAGAAAAGCGCAGTGCGGACACACAAGCTGCAGGGGGCTGCGCGTGGCTGACAGAGGCCCCGGCGCCCTGACCCCGGTCCCGCAGGCACACCCCATCTAGACAAACTGATTTCTCACACTCGTGAAACGCACTGCGACACTCCATTGTTATCACTTCGCCGCTCAGCGCAGCCAGTGACAGACAACCTGTCCCCGGAGCGACATGTCCATGGGAAAGCTCCCACTCCGCGACCCTATTAAGACAAAGCGATTCTTGAAAGCACCGGAGGCCCTGCGCTGGACTCCTCACTTGTGTCGACAATGCTGTGCTGTACCTCAAGCTCCCAATGGCCCACAATAAACAAACACACACACAATTAATTACATTAAAGCACAATCTGCGAGTGCTTTAAACTCTGCTGAATTAATCTTTTTCTCTCGTCTAGAGTTCTCCTTCTGTGTTGCACCAGATCATCTGTCATTTCTAAAGCCTTAGAAGAGAGAAATGCTCTGAAGATGTCAATACTGCCTTTCACAGATTTCTCATTTTATTGGTAAAACAGAAAACCATAAATAATAACCCACACATTTTCTAGGATGACAAAACCTTCCATCAGATAAGGGATGAGAAGCCTTCAAGTTGGCTTTTTAAGAACCTCCAAACTCACCAGTTAACAATTATCTGTAAATCCTAATAAATCAAGTTACTTTATAGTTAATATATACACACTTACTAAATTTTAAAACTTAACAATTTCAAGTGGTTGGGTCAAATATGAAACCTATATTCCTATTATTAAAGAATGCTACTATCTAAATAAAGTTTCAGAAACACAATCTCATGTAAATGTGCCATTTTTAACAGTGACGAATCATGATTAGAGGTGAAAGAGCATTCCAACAGAATCTGCTACTGCAAAGATGCATTTCCCTCTTCCAGCCGCTTCCACAATCCTAGCTGTGAGCACAGCCTGCACTCCCGTGCCACCGTGCTTCCGTGAGAGAGAAATGCTAACGGCCACTGAGAAAGTATATGCCAGCACATGTGAATGAACTTTATTCTTTCAAATACCAACTTTCATTATAAAATATTAGTTTTCCACATAAAAACTATATGATTCGGTTATCAACGGCTCCCATTTATCTTGTGTGAATTCCACTTTTTTTAAACAAAGGAAGCGGGGAACAAGCGATGGGAAGTTGGTGTCAAAATGCAGACAAACCTCCCAGCAAGCCTCTTGCAACCACCCAGGATTCAGAGTCCTGTGGGCCTCTCTCCTTTCAATGCCAGAATCTCACACATTTCAATGACTATTATGACTTCAAAGAATCAAATTTTCATCATTGTCCGTCATCTGGCGGTTGGCGTGTACAAAGGAGCCTTCCGCACGCACGCCACACAAAAGCCGCCTACTTCTGTGGCTGCGTATCAGCGTGGGGTTTGTTTGTGACAGTCGTGTCTCTGGTAAATTGGGGTGACACTGAGGGAGTGCAGCTGCGGCAGGAGCTCCTTTTGGCACCGTTTCCCTTAGATGAGAACGGAATAATTAGCTTCTGCCTTCATTGAACCACAAAATGCCCCTGGCCTTCCTAATTACTTCCGGTTGCCCCTCCCACTTAACCTTAATAGTTTACACTTGTCATAAAGAGAAATGAATGAAAAAGGTTTTTGCCAATGGTAAAGTTTTGACAGGTCTCTCAGTATATTCAAAAGAACCAAATTTTTACCAGGCTTTTTGGGTAATAAGTGCGACTGAATTGCTTGTTATTATAGATCAACGCTAAAAAAGTTTTAATAGAGCACATTCTGGACACTACAAATATTGCTTACAGAAACTTGCTCTGTTGGAGGCTACTGGCTACCAATTCTGTGTTTAAATTTATTTTAGAGCTGAACTGATGTAAATTTTGTGATTGTGTTTATATTCTACTTCAACCATGAAAGAAGTTAAAAGGAAAACCATCTTAGATCTGTACTAAAGTCTTTAAGTACCCACAGATACCTAACCCAAGAAACTCATTAAAGGGGCTCATGAACAATAAAGGGCATTTTATAAAATAGAATTTACAGTTTGAAAAAAACATAAAGGTGACAGCATGCCGTGCGTACTCACTCATCACATAAGAACTTCAGTCACTGTAGAGAGTGCGTGGCCACAGGGTTCAGATACAATCAGACTGTGAAACAGGTGCCAGGAGGCCCAGCTCTGTCTGCCAGAGCAGCACACTGCGGGGAGTCCCACCCCTCTGTCCCGCACGCTGTAAGCCACCAGGGAGCCCAGGGTGAGGTCTTAAGACAGAGAAAGATCACACAAATGGCTAGCACACAATGCGCAGGAAATCAGGAAACTGAGAGCTGTGTCTCCATCCCACACCACGGTCACACCCAGAGGACCTTGTGCAGAGGACAGGGGCAGCAAGGGCTAAGCCAAAGGGCCGAGCCCAAACGGGCCAGACCCCCCTCACAACATGGGCAAATGCAGACATCTCCGAATTCAGCATCTATAGAGCCAATTAAATGAAGTATAACAAGGACCCAGTAATGTATGCGAAGTGCTTATCTTGCACAATAAAAAGAATGTGTCTCTTTAATTCAGCAGCTGTTTCAGTACCTATATGTATCAGACGCTGGGCACAATGCTCAACGTACAGACATGACCGCTAGTCTCGAAAATCACTACTGAACTTTTTAAAAGGAAAGAGTAAGCAAAAAGTGGTGCCAGGTGCAGAAAATCTTCCTTGAAAAATATGAGTTAGTCATTAAAATACAACAAAGGGTTATACAATCAGAGTCAGTAAGTTGCTTCAAGTTTAAAGGAGAGAACAACATAGTTTTCCTCTCTAAGGGCTGACTATTCCATTTCTTGTGTATGTCAAAGCACTGAGTACAATATATGTTAAATAAACTTGTTTGACTAAGTATACGAGGTATACCAGTTAATAATGCAGATTTTTTCAATAGATGGAGTTACACATATGTTGATATATATGTGATTTGATATGTATGCTATTTTGTTGTACTGACAGCAAGCTTCAATACTTCATATGTTAAATTTGCTGAAGGTGTTAACATCATAGATATTTTTACGCTTAAAAATGTCGAATTTCGTCACTGAAATTTCATCTTGACTATGCCAAGTCACCAGGCCAGGCTGCGGAGAGGAAAAAGACTAGCCTTATTTCAAGAGGTTCTATTCCGGCACCCGGAGGAGGGAGGGGAACTACACATCCTATATGAAATACAGCATGGCTAGGAGCAGGGAGTTATGTCTGATTCAGACAAACCCGGAGGAACCCAAGCTCCACCACTTGCCTGTGCTGTACTGAAAAGGGTCAGTGGTTGAGCATCAGCCTATGAACCAGGAGGATATGGTTCGATTCCCGGGTTGTGGGCTCGGCCCCCAGTGTGGGGTGTGCGGAGGCAGCCGATCCATGATGCTCTCTCATCATTGATGTTTCCACCTCTCTCTCCCCCTCCCTTCCTCTCTGAAATCAATAAAAATATGTTTTTTAAAACAAGTTATAAGTGACTAAAGCAATTCTAATTGGAATGACAGTTATACAGCAATACATTCACACAACTATCGGAATCGATGCAGAGTAACAGCCTAACTGACTTAGAAAACTGCTGTTAGAAAAGGCAAGTTCACAAGAGAAATGGTTGAAGGCCAACTACACATGCACAGATATACACAGAGAACACCCAAAGTAAGGCCATTGCAATGAGGGCCAATATTTTGCTCCAAGATCCCCTAGAACTCAGCATCTGAACAGCAAATGTGAATTAGAACAGTATTCTTTTCAATTAATTCAGATTCAATTAAAGATAATTATCATATAATGTTTAAATCATAGCATTTCTCCTTCCAGTTAGTAAATGTCTCCAAAAGTCCCGTCTGTCCCCCAGAAAGGGTGGGAGGTTGGGATTAGCGGCGGGAATGAGGCCTAAGTGAAAGAGCAATGGGAGGCAGGGCCAGCTCTGTCTCTCTCATCCTTCTGGGAGGAGAGGGAGAAAGAAGGAAAGAAAGGAGGAAGAGGAAAATGCTACAGAAGTAGGGGAGAAAGAGAGAAGGGGAGGAAGAACCAGGGAGTAGAAGAGACATAGAGGACACCGAGAAGAAAGGAACAGTAACTGTCAAAACATTGGCCAGAAGCCAGAACCAGACAGCCAGGCAGCGGGGCAGAGGAAACGGGGAGCCGGTGGCTGGGGGGAGGGCTGAGGGAGGGGGGCACCACCACAGCCAGGAAGGGAGCCGATGACCGTCAGCCGCCCTGGCAGCAGAGGAGAAGGAGGCCAAAGACAGAGGGAAGAGGGAGAAGGAGGCAGAGCCCAACAGAGTCCAGGTGAGACAAGGACATCGCCATGCCACCAGCCGGGACACCAGCTGAACAGGCCAGCAGCTGAGAGGGGCCTGTGCCTGTGTCAGCACCGCCGTGTGGACAGCACTCAGCCCTCTGCACGGACTCCCCCTTGGGTGGTGGCAGGAGGTGTGCGGGGCCATGGAGCCTGCGGGGTTAGAGGAGGGAGATGGATTCAAGATTCCAGGTTCCAATATGCCTTTATCAAAAAGCAATTTCAAAGTCAGAACTTAGACAGAAAAACCACCAAATGCTACAGGGTGCCACATGTAAAAATCTCCCTAAAACGGGGTGCTCTTGCCGGGGGAGGGGAGCATGTGCAGGCGGAGGGGCCAATGAGAGAGAAAGGGGCATCTAAGACTTTCAACAATACATGAAAAAACTGGGTCCTTTCTAAAAAGCAGTTGTTAAAATGTAATCCTTGTAGAAAGCTGAGAAAGTAATTTCAGAAACATCCCAAAGGCCCTGCTCGCCTCCCTGGCCTGGCTGCCCGTCCTCACTGGCACCGCGGCCTCCCCCTCAGCAGACTGCCCTGGCATCGCCTTTCCCTCCCCTGGCATCGCAGCTCCCGGCCACACCGGAGTGTTTAATGCACTGCAGTGCTAGCTAACCCGGGCCTTCTTTACCTCTCCAGACGTTAAATCTCACACTACTCACTAGGTTTAAAAACCTCTTACATTGTTAGATGTGGATTATAATGACACGGACGCAGTAGTCATTGTAATGCGTGCCGATCGGCACACCGGTCAGACCTCAGTCTCCCTTACGGGAGCGCGTCCAGCCGCATCAGGTGTGCTGTCCGCGCTGCTCAGAGGCAGCCGGCCCGTCTCCCTGCCTGTTCCCGGCGGCGGTGACCAAACAGCTCCGACAGCAGGGCGTCACACACTCAGGCTGCACGGGGCGGTGCTGGCCCTGCTGCAGACAACAAGGGCCTCGGACCCCGGCAGGAGCTGACAGCGGCGGGGCCAGCGCCCGCGCACAGCGGCACCCTCTCCGCGTCCTCGCTGCGGGCTGTGGGCGTCTGCCACGCGGAGTGGGCTTGCGGGGTGAGAGCACGGGCGGCCGCAGAGCAGGCAGGGGCAGGGCGGCACCCCTGGCCTCCCCTTCGGAGATGGCGCTCTCCCCGCTCCCCGCTCTGGCAGACAGGCGCCGGCGGAGGCAGGCACTGGTCAGGGGAGGCTGGCACCTTTCCTCACTCCCTCTCCCCCTGCCTTCACGGCGACGCTACCATACGATGAGGGACAAGAGGCCTTAACAGGTTCAAGGTGGGGATTTGGATGAATTCTTGAGCCTTGAAATGATCTGACAAGCTGGCCAATTAAAAGCAAAGTACTCTCTTTCTGCCCCCAAAGCAACAACAACGTAAAGCCAACCTGCAGAGGAAAGCCAACAACCAAACAAAAATGTGAAAACTTAAAAACCCACCACTTACATTCAAATGCAGCGTAAAAGAAAACACGGCATCTACATGCCTGATACAAGCTTTGACACTCATTTATAATTATAGTCAGTTAAATAAGTAAAATCAGACAACCCATTTCCAAGGAGACAATATACAGCTTACGTTAAAGAAAAATAATGTATCTTCACATCACATTGTATAATCACTAAAAGGACAAGAAATGTAACATTCAAACGGTTAAATATCACCAATGCTGCTTGGAGAGCCAAAGCCCTCGCTGACAGCAGACAGCATTCCAAACCCCGAAAGGCACTGTCAGCGCCAAGTGCCCAGCCAATGCCCGGCCCCAGCAGGTAGGAGGCAGGGAGGAGGGACCCAGTGCGGTCCTTACAACAGACACAATGGCCTGACAGCGCAGCTCAGACCGCCAGGCACGAGGGATGTGGCCAAGTCCGAACCGCACTGTACTGTGCTAATCGGCACGCAGACCTTTAAAGCGCTGGGAGATAAAACACTCCAGTTAGCGATTCCCCAGTACCCATCAGGCTGTCTGCGGAGAACAAGGAGGAAAACAAAGGGCCTTTAATTGCTAAAGAATCGCAGATAGTGGAGATGGCGAACCTACCAGGAAAGATCTTTTGTTCCTTAAACAATTTTAATATAGAAAGATCCTTCTCGACTTTCAGTCTCGATGGTCCTTGTCTGCATATAAAACCTCACATTACCGTTCATTCCCTCCATAACTATTTCATAAGTACAAGCTTTTTTACGGTGTGATCGTATGCGAAAATAACTTATTTTAATGGGATTGTATTTTGGAAAACAAAGTTCTGTACTTTTAAGTACATTTTTTTAAAAACAATTGTATATAATTAATGATCTGACTTGTTTGAATCAATGTCAAATGCAAGTTATCTGAAGTTGTTTTAATACTAACAATATGTCATTAATGAGTACAAATATTTCTAGCTTAAAAGATCGACCAATTCTGCTTAGATACATTTTCAGTAATTTTAAGAGCATGTTTACCTATAAACCTAAAATAAGTTATTTTAATATTGGTTCAGATGCTCAGGTATATATGTTGTGTGATAGGAATATTAAATACCATTTTATCTTCTAAACATAAGCAATCATATGTTGTATAATTATTGTTACTAGTTCATAGTAAGTTATTCACTTATCTCAAAGGCACATAAAAAACCATTTACTTCTAGCTATACTCAGTCTTAACATTTTTCATTACTTGAATTTTGTTATGTTTCAAAATAAGTATCTCCCCCTTTTAGACTTGAAAAAAAGCCAATAAAAAAAGGCAATTTCACTATAAAATTTACACTTCCAAAATCATTAGTCATTACATCCTCCTTAAAAGTTTAAACAACAGCATTGCTACAATCTTAAATGCTATCTACCAATTTTCCTCCCTCAGTAGCTTGTAGGTAGTGTAAAAACCAAGAGAGACAAGTACATTATAAGTTTTTTAAAATAAAACTCTATCTCAAACTAACTTTTTATAATCAATGCTTTTTCTTTTTAACAGTCTCATCTAAATACAAGAATATAATAAGCATCTGTAGACTGAAAAACATGAAGAAACATTCCATATTTAGTGCAAGTCTTGAGAAAAAAAGAAGCCCACATGCTCAACTGCCACCCTGAAAGGCTCTCAAAGGCTGCCATTCTTTGATGTAAAATGAAATACTACTTAGTGAATAAAACATAAAAAACTCCTGTCTACCCTTCAAAGAGACATATCCTTTGACCCAGTGCTCCAGACTAAAGCCTTGAAATTTTTGCACAAGAATGCTGCATGAGGAAAGCCCAGACAAAACAGACACTTGAGATGCTAGGAGCTGTATAACCCCAATCACAGACACTACGCCTCCAATAATCTAGCAGAGACAGCGCCGCCATACACCAAGGGAAAGTAATCTCTCCCAAAGAAAACTGACCCTTAAAAAAAGCAGCCGTCAAAGCAGATGTAAGCCTTTTAACTCCGGGTTATCTCTTTGTGCGGGTCACTCCTAATGATCAATTTTTATTCCAGTTTGCAGACTTATAAAAAGTTTTCATCTATAAACTTTTAGTATGCTAGGAAGTTAAAAAAAAAACAAAAAACAAAAACCACATGAAACTAGAACTTATGTAGCAAATATAATTGTTTTATTTTGGAAGCCTTGCAAAAATATTACTAATTTTTACAAATTTCTTGCAGCAAGTTCAAGCAATGAAAAAATTGAAAACCTACTAAAGTGACAAAAAATTATCCTAAGTAACTTGTTGCTGCTCGCAGACATTCTAAAACAGCAGCATTATCACCCAGTTGGCTGCGTGTGCGCTGAATCCACATGCTTGACCGAACAGCAATTACTTACTGCAAGCATCAACAAGTCACAGCTCTCACTGCGGGGCTGTGGGAGGAAACAGCCAAGCAGTGAGACAATAAACTGACAACTTCAGAACACCGACTACTCTGCATGCACACTTAATTTTAAAATACAGTATTAGTATAGGCAGGATTTATATTAAAGTGCTTACTATAATTTCTCAAAAAAAATCACAGAAATGATAGCCAGCCTTTCCCACCCTACCTATTTGAGATTTACAGACTGCTATATGGTTTCCTTTTTGATATGCGTTTATATTGAGGATGTAAGTAAAATTACTATTAATTTAAAACAGTTGCTGCTTAATAGTTTATAATGAAATGACCAGGCACCTAACTGAAAATAAACCATTGAAAGTGTCAACATAAACATTGAAGCATAATACCTGGCACACATAGGTGCTCAATACATGCTTATTGAATGACTGACTGACTGAATGAATGAATGAATAAATAATGAAGGTTAGATGGCAGCCAACTTATTTTACAAAATTAATATACTAATGTCCAAACTCTTAAGGCTTATTTCACCTTACTTTTACTACTACATTGAAATAATTCTTACATTTTTTTAGGGGATTTTCTATCTTTTGTATTTAAATTTTATCTATAGTAGTAGATACTTCATATAAGGTGATTGTGACATTCAGAAATTAGTATTTTAAAAATAGGAAATAAAAATGATGACCAAGTATACCTATGTAGGTCTCATTCATGCTGTAGCTGTTTTATGGGGAGCACTTACTCAAAATCTTTACAGAACAACAAACAGTCCACTTCTCTCTTGTAAAATCCACGTGACTATAAAGACAACACGCTCTCAGCAAAGGCTGGGAGGAAGCGGGGTGGGCGTGGGGCCAGGGCAGAAGCTTCTCTCTTGACAGAGCACAAGGCCAAGGCACCCTCCCCCCCTCGGCCCGCACGGCAGCTGTCCGCCCGCCTCCTGTGCAGGAGGGACCGCGGGTTTGGAAATAACCAAACGGTTTCTTAAACATTGTGCTTTTACATCCACCGACAAGATTATTTTAAGATGCTGCCTTCTCTTTTGATATTTAAATTTTTATTAATTCTGACAGTAAATAAAAAGGACACTAGTTTATACCCAATAGAGAAGACCTACCAGGTGCCTCTCTAGGACTCACTAACAGCAGTCTATGCGACTGGGAAATACTGCAATCTGTTCTCTACCCGCCCACATCGCACCCAGGTGTAAGTGACAAGGCCTGGCCAGGTGGCCCGGTGGTCAGAGCAAGGCCGGAGATGCCAAGGTCTCGGGTTTGATCCCAGGTCAAGGTACAGCCACTGAATGCCTTAGTAAGTGAAACAACAAACTGATGTTTCTGTTTCTCTTCCTCTCTCTCTTGATGTTTCTGTTTCTTGTCTCTCTCTCTCAAATAAATTTGAAAAAAAAGCAATGCAAAAGTAAAATGAAAGAATAGATTATTTACACTGGAAAATGCTAGACAGACTTCTCCCCTTTACATTTTATGCCTAAAAAATATCAGGTACCTGTTATCAATACACAATTGATACTCAGAATAAAACATCTTTTTCTTTGTACTTGTAATAATACTGACATCTATGAAATACTGTAAGAATTCCTTTAATTTCTTATGTTCTACATATTAAATTCTGCCTGTCAAATGTAATAATAAAAAAAGTAAACTTTTCATTTGGTAACACGCCCTATGACCTATCTGAGAATGACAGTTAAAATAATAAACAGCACATATGTGAGATGGAAGAACTGACACATGACTTGGTTAGGGAACAGAGGCCAGAGGTCTGATGTTAGCTCTCCATGGAACCCGCCTCAGGAAGCGGTGAGAACTGCTGTGAGCTGCCTTCCTAGGACCGCGGAGGAGCAGGGATGGGGGCCACAATCCCAGCATGCCCTGCGCACAGCGGTAGCCTCACAAGAAATCCTGGCCACAACAGGATAACGGGACCCAGCTAAACTGCAAGGTAATTAAGACGATGAGTTAACAGAATCCATGGGCCATGAACCAAAGCCCTGGGGTGTCTGAGCAAAAAGAAGGCTTGGAGAGTGATTGCCGAGCATTTTGGTCTCAGAGATCCTGCACACTCCGAAAGCTCCTGGGTGGGCACACGATGCAGTGTGCGGATGATGCAGCATAGAATCGCACACGTGGAAACCAACAATCTCATTAACCAATTTATCCCAATAAATCTAACTTAAAAATCTATGAAATAAAAAGAAAAATTATTGGACCCAAAGAGGTTTTGTTTGTTTATCAGCAGATATTTGCCATGTAAGAAATGTAAATGGAGAAAAATTTAAATATATACTTACCACAGTTTAAAATGATAATAAACCAATTATATATTAATAGAGCATCGTTATAAAAACTAGAGGCCCGTGCACAGATTCAAACACTTGGGGGGAAGGGGAGTCCCTCAGCGCAGCCTGCAGCCTCTCGCAGTCTGGGAGCCCTCGGGGGTGTCCACAGGGACCAGGCCTAAGCCATCGGCTGGACATCCCTCTTGCAGTCTCAGACCCCTTGCCCCTCACTGCCCACCTGCTTGCTGCTCCTTACACTGCGGTGGAGGCAGGAGGGGCTCCCGCCATCACTGCTGCACTGGCCAGCCATGAGCCCAGCTTTTAGCTGAGTGGTGGTCCCCCGGTGGGAGCGCACTGACCACCAAAGGGAAGCTCCTGTGTTGGGCTTCTGCCCCCTGGTGGTCAGTGCATGTCATAGCGATTGGTCATTCCACTGCTCGGTCGATTTGTGTATTATTAGCCTTTTATTATATAGGATAATGTTGTTATGCGTATTTTCAAAAGCTAAAGAATTTAGTGAGAAGAGGGGCACTGATATGTGTTTTTTGAGAATCTCTAATGAGTAGCTTAACACAAGACAGGTTAATTCTAACATCTGTTTTTTTGTTCAAACTGTTGTACTAAGCTTTCTTGGTTGAACTACATGAAGAAAATTCATCCTAAAGGAGACATGTAATTAGAAAAGAGCAGTATTTTCATAGCCTTAATATTGTCATACTCACATTAAAAGCATTGTTCTGCACTGTAAGAGAGAGCAATGCATGGTTTTATAACATCACACACTGCTCATGTGGAAAGCACTGGGTCAGAAGAGGTACGCCAATCTTCCCAAAGTTAGCGCATTCATTCCCTAATCTCCTCCGTCCCAGTCCTGAGCATCGCCTCCAGCAGCATCACAACAGTCCTACTGGAGCGCTGTCAGGCTCACTCAGAGGAGCAGCACAATCCAGTTCTAAAAGTGGGAGCTTGCAGTTTATCATGGGTAATGCTTCCTTGCAGTAGCAGGTGTATTTTCCAGAAAACGCCTGCGTGTGCTGAAGACTGAAAAGCCACCTGCGCCACCGGCTGCCGTTTCAGTGAGAGGTGCTCCGTGCAGAAAGGGGCCCTCACCTGCACCAGAGGTGCTCCGTGCAGAAAGGGGCCCTCACCTGCACCAGAGGTGCTCCGTGCAGAAAGGGGCCCTCACCTGCACCAGAGGTGCTCCGTGCAGAAAGGGGCCCTCACCTGCACCAGTGCTGGCCACGGACCCGTGGGCGCTTGGGGACACGCGGCAGACGTGCTTGTGCACAGTGCTCCTTGTTTAGCCACTCAAAAAGTGAAAAGATGAATACGCAGGGTGGAAATTTTTAAGTATTAATCATTTTTACTGCTTCATCAAGAATGCTGAGTGAAATGGCCTTTTAAAAGCCTTTGTCTGACTAGGAAAATAGCCTGACGTTGCGGACCTCCCGCCCAGGCCACGCTGGCACCACTGTCCGAGGAAAGCCTGCGTCTCCCCATTGCCGCCAGCCCTCCCCTCCAGCAAAGTCAGCTTTCACTGAGTTCATCACTTACTGGAGTCCCGCCCACATAAGGTTTCTCTTGAATAAAAGGCTGAAAATTTTTTAAATGAAAAATAGATTCAATAATGTAACTAGATAACATCTAAAGTTATCTTCTGGTTTTAAAATAAAATAAAACTAAAACTAACCCCCAATTAAGTTTAGTCTACAGGCTTAAGACCTAGTCCACATGCTTAACAGGCATCACCTGTATTAATTTTTAAAAAAATATATTTTATTGATTGTTTACAGAGAGGAAGGGAGAGAGATATAGAGTTAGAAACATCGATGAGAGAGAGTCATCAATCAGCTGCCTCCTGGACCCCCCCCACTGGAGATGTGCCCGCAACCAAGGCACATGCCCCTGACCGGAATCGAACCCGGGACTCTTCAGTCCGCAGGCCGACGCTCTATCCACTGAGCCAAACAGGTTTTGGCCACCTGTATTAATTTTTAAACTACATCACATAAGATATCCAATAGAAGTCACGAGAATGCCTAATTCCCTTACCACACAATTAAGATCCTAGCTTCTATCCAATTTCAGGTACACCTATAACTGAATAAAGGCCTGGTGCATGAAATTTGTGAACTTGGGTGGGCGTGGGAGTCCCTCAGCTGGGCCTGCACTCTCTTGCAGTCCAGGAGTCCTTGGTGGATATCTGACTGCTGGCGTAGGCCCGCGTCCCCGGGGCCTAAGCCGGCAGTCAGCTGTCCTCAGTGCTGCTGAGGCAGGACAGGCTCCCGCCACTGCTGCTGTGCTCGCCAGCCAGCAGCCCAGGTGAGAGCTGCGGCTGAGTGGCACTCCCTCCGTGGGAGCACACTGACCATCAGGCAGCGGCTCCTGCGTTGAGCGTGTGCCCCGTGGTGGTCAGTGCGTGTCACAGAGACCAGTTGTTCGGCTGTTCAGGTCAGTTTGCATATTGGCCTTTTATTATATAGGATGCTGAGTGGTTAAGAAAAATGGATCCTAAGTTAATAAATTGGCTTATAGTACAGACATCAAAATGCCGTTTCCACATCTTTTACGTCACCCTTTGGAACATTTTCATCATAAATATTGATATATGTATTTTTAGAATCCTTTTTTCCCCCCAAAATGCATATCTAATCAATTCCACTTGCCACTGTCAATTGTCATTATGCTACTAACTGAAGCTTCTTCTTCTTCTTTTTTTTTTTTTTTAATATATTTTATTGATTTTGTACAGAGAGGAAGGGAGAGAGATAGAGAGTTAGAAACATCGATGAGAGAGAGTCATCGATCAGCTGCCTCCTGCACACCCCCTACTGGGGATGTGCCCGCAACCAAGGTACATGCCCTTGACTGGAATCGAACCCGGGACCTTTCAGTCCCCAAGCCGACGCTCTATCCATTGAGCCAAACCGGTTTCGGCTGAAGCTTCATCTGATAGTAGGTAGGAACAAGAAGAGCCAAAACCCTCATTAGCATTATGCTACCTATGTGGTTATTTAATCCCTTAATTTTAATATAAACATAAATGAATGGCTATGGGTTTCAGCTACCCATATTAAATATTACCTCAATAACTATGAATAATTACACGAGACCTCAATTGACTTTAGCTGGAATAGCAAACCTACATTTTGACTAGCACACACTTCAAGAAAGACATAACAAAGCTGGAGAAAATCTACACAGGCAACAAAATTCATTAAAAGTATGCAACTGATTTGTTAGGCAATTAAAAACAAAACACTCAGAGCAGCCCACCGCTCCTGGTGTGTTGTCTAGAGGAACAGAGTGATGTCTGTTCTGACCTGTGATCTTCAAACCAGAGAGAACAGAGCTTAGAAGCGTTACTTGTAAACTGTGAAGATCTTATAGAGAGTAAAGCCCATGATTCTGGAACAAGAAGGTAATCTCTCGGGGCTCAAAAGAGACGCCGCAGAAACATTAAGTAGAATCCTCCTTCACTAATGACACGTGGCTCGGCGAGTGCTCCTCTCCCAGACTGGGGAAGCAGTGCGGGGAGGGGCACGTGGGGACGGTGCCCGGCGCTGCGTGGGAAGCGGGGCTGGGCCCGGCAGCCGGGCAGAGCGAGCTGGAACGAAAGGCCGGAGCAGCACACAGAGCAGCGGCCAGGCAGAGAGCAGGGCGCACCGGGATGGGGACGGACCTGGGGAGGAAGGCCTCAGGCCACGTCAGGTTTAATGTTCACTCGTCTAGGTCAGTGAGAAGCACCATAAGATTTTTCAGAAGAGGATGACAAAAGCTGCATTTTATTTATTTTTATTTTTTTAAAGATATATTTTATTGATTCTTTACGGAGAGGAATGGAGAGGGATAGGGAATTAGAAACATCGATGAGAGAGAAACATCGATCAGCTGCCAAGGTACATGCCCTTGACCAGAATTGAACCTGGGACCTTTCAGTCTGCAGACCAAAGCTCTATCCTCTGAGCCAAACCGGTTTTGGCCAAAAGCAGCATTTTAATAAACTAGTTTGGATATCCTTTGTTTTTAAAGTTCAAATCAACCAGCCTTAAACATAAGATATTTAGGGATTGCCTCACTTTTTCCTTATCTATTTATTTCCCTATTTAGACCTTTAATGGTGCAAATAGAAACCAAAGTGTGACCTATTATTTAAATTATGCTCATCGGCTCAAAATTGAGCAATAAAAGAATATACAACGATTAGAAAGGGAATAGTTAAGAAACACACCCATATATTTGGTAATGGTAAGCCAAATAAAAATGAAAATACGACTACACATTTTAACTGGAAATCTTACGACACTTACAAAATGTATGTTATATAATATAAGCATCAATAGCAAGCTGAATCTGAAGTGCCACACATCTAAATATTTTATGTCATGGTTACCAAAATTCTACTGTTGTGAAAAATATTATTTATTTGTTGCTAGTTGTAATCTCTCATGTGTAATGTGAAATTAGATGCATACACACAAAAACTGATTCCAGAAAACTCAACATACTTAATTTTAAATAGTACTGGAACCTTACAACTTAATTAAATAGTATAACTGAGAAAATAAAAAACAATGCATGCATTATAAAAATAAAAATGTTCCAATTGCTACTTATAACTCCCAAAAAAAATGGAAGCCTTTTGTAACTTTAATTTCTTAATATTTGTATGACTTAATATTTGTGTATAATGCTTAACATAAATTATCTTTATCTTTTTGTGACAGATATTTCTTAACGTAAATTTACATAGAATCTAGACAGTCAAATTCGTATCAGTTTCCACAAAACACCCCTCCTAAAATCTACTGTACAGAAACAGCCCCGAAGGCAGAATCCTAGCAGGGCGTACAAAAAATTCTTACCAATTTTTCATCAACTGTTATGAGCTGCGCGTCTCGAGTCTGGTCCTGGGCCAGCCGCCACGGGGAAGCGCTCAATGACCTGCGGGGGAGATTTTAAATTAAAAGTGGCCCGTGCGCGGGGACAGGCAGGCAGACACTGTTACCGAGCAGGCTGCCGGACAGCACTGTCTTATAAAAGAGGAAGAGGAAGAGAAAGAGAGGAGGTCACCAACATCCTCTCCTCCCCATTAGCTGAGTGGACCTATGAAGCAGGAGGTCACGTTCCTGGCTAATTCCTGGTCAGGACACACGCCTGGGCTGGGGCTTGATCCCCAGTATGGGCCATCCAGAAGGCAGCCAATCAATGATTCCCTCTTATCATCCATGCTTTTCTCTCTCTCCTTCTCCTTTCCTCTCTGAAATAAATAAAATTATATTTTTTAAAAAGCATAGGCACTTTATAGGTATTTTTCATAATTTTAAATTAATGTCCAACTAATCATAAAATAAAGCTATTAAATCATTTTCTATAAACAGAAAGCTATTATAAATAAAGACAGAGACAAAATATTCTCATATTTTATCAGTCTATATTTACAAGGTAACGCAATAAATAAAAGATGAAAGATGTTAAATGAAGTAATACTAGCAGAAAGAATTAAATGTCACAATTAAAACCTTTTTTTTTAAAGATAGGCTAGATTGCAAAGAGAGCACATATAAGGATTTTTATTATTTAAATCAATATATTCACATAATTTATTTCAGTAAAAAACTGCCTCAGTAAAAAAGCACATACAATATGTGCGTACATATATGAATTTATGTATGACAAGGGGGGGGTCATTTAGGTCACTAATCCTTCAATATGGAAACAGCAATTATTTTAAAAAAATCAAATCTCAGATTGTGGGAAAACATTTTCCTCCAATTGTAGATAGTTAAAGGTAGCAGCAAGGATCCAGAGTTCATTATGAACACAGCATTGAATTTGTCAGACCTACAAAGTACAGCCTAAGGTTAAATTCAAATTAAATGTGAATTATATAGCAAATATCTACTTGCTGATTAGCCTGTAAAAAAGTCTCATCAATGAAATGGTAAAGGCAATATTTTTAATAATTTAAAATATAAAAACACTATTAAGCAAGATACAAAACCCAGAAAGTATAAAAGGAAAAAATGGCAGAAGCTACTAAATAAAAACTTCTAAACCAGAGGTAAACGAAGAATAAAACATATTAAGAAAATATTTTCAAAATAAGAATGTATAGGCTCAATGTCCAAAATAGGTACAAGAGCTTCTACAAATCAGTAAGTATGGATAATTCTTAGGTTTCAAAAGAGAAAATCAAACAAGAAAAGGCAAAGCACCCAATTAAAAGTGGGAAAAATACTTGAACTGACATTTATCCAAAAACCTATGAATAGCCAATAAATTCAGGAAGACATGATCAACAATACTAAGCACTAGGGAAATGCAAATCAAAACCACAGTGAGATACTCCTTCACATATTAGGATGGTTATAAAAAAAAAAAAGTGTTGGTGGGATAGCTGAAAAGTTTTGTATGTTACTGGTGGGGACATAAACTCATGCAGTTGCCATGGAAAACAGTATGGCAGTTCTTTGAAAAGTTAAACAGAATTACCATAATATCCAGCAACTCCACTTCTGAGTGTATACCCAAAAGAATTGCAAGCAGCACTCAAACAGATATTTGTGCACCAATTTCATTGCAGCATTATTCACAATAGCCAAAAGCAAACCATGCCAAAATGTTAGTAATCATATTGTACTGGGCAAAGTATTGTAACACTAGAGAGTTTAGTGTACATGTAGGGATGACTAATCTGCAGTCATTAGTAAATAAATGGTAATTTCACTTCACTATTTAATTCCCATTTTTTAGAAACTCAGAAATTTTATTCGCCATTCATTTGTTTTGTTAGCTGTTCACATGGCCAGGTCTCTTATAAACCCTCAGGGCTATGACTGTTATGATCAATTATCATTATTACAGTGGACAAGCCATTTATGATGTTTACTTTTTCTGTCAAGTTTCCTGTAAGAAAATGATACGGATATCAGAGATCTTATTCCTAACTCGGTTTTTATTATTTACTGGTTGCGTCTATGAGCAAATCACTTAACCTCTCTGCATCTCAGTTTCACTCTTTATAAATCTGTAAGATGAGAACTTGTTGCTCTGAAGCTTCATCTAGTGATGAGTTTGATTCTAATAAATGGAACTGAGTATAATTCTGGTTTAATAATCCCCTATGGAAATGCTACATAATAATTTCTAAACTCATAATCTGTTTTTCTTTAAAAATCTAAGGAGTTAAAACTTTGAAAAGCATATACACCACATTTGTTTACCCAGTCATCTGCTGGTGGACATTTGGGTTGTTTCTGCTGAAAGCACTCAGGCACAGGTTTTTGTAACTCATTTGGGCAAATCCCTAAGAACACAATTGCTGGACTGTATGTTCTAATGAACAAAATGAACTAACAAGCAAAACAGAGACAGACTCCGAGACAGAGAGCAGGCTGACAGCTGTTGGGGGGGAGGTGGGGGGAGCAGGGATTGAGCAAAAAAGAAAAAAGGGAGAAAACTCATGGCCATTGATAACAGTATGTGATTGCTGGGGGAGGGGGAGCGGAGGGAGGTGGAGGAGAGTACGGGGGATAAATGGTGAGAGGAGACTTAGCTTGGTGAACAACAATGCAGTGCACAGATGATGTGCTGTGGAACTGCGCATCTCAAACCTGTATGATTTTGTTAACCAGTGTCACCCCGATACATTCAATAAAGAGGAAGAAAAAGAAGACTGTAGCTTCGTAAGGAACTGACAAACTGTCTCCAAAAGTAGGTGTACCTTTTGCATTCCCGCCAGCATGAATAAGACTTATGGTCAGGCCGGCCTGTGGCCCATGAACCAAGAGGTCAGCGGCTAGGTTCCCAGATTGTGGGTTCTATTCCCGGCATGAGATGTGCAGAAGGCAACCAATCGATGTTTCTCTCCCTTTGATGTTTCTACCTCTCCACCCACCCTTCCTCAAAAAAAAAAAAAAAAAAAATATATATATATATATATATATATATATATATCACTAAAAATATATTTAAAAAAGACAGCTCACTTCCCTCTTGCCGGTGTTCGGTGCTGTCACTGTGTGGGATTTACCTATTTTAATAGGTGTGTAGTGACATCCGTGCTGTTTTAATTTCCAGTTCCAGATGACATATGTTGAGGTATCTTTTCATATGCTTATTTGCCATCCACATATCGTCTTTGGTGAGATGTTTGTTCAGCCTTCTGCCTATTTTTTAATTAGGTGATCTGTTTTCTTACTGTTGAACTTTGAGAGCTCTTTGCATAGTGTGAAGCGAGGCCTTTATCAGATGTATGTTGGGAAAAACGTTCTCTCTGCAGGTCTTTTCACTTTCTTTAAGTGCCTTTCACTGAGGAGAAATTCATAGTTTCAACCGAGTCCAGCTCACCTAATTTTTCTTTCATGGATTGTGCATTTGGCCTTGTGGCTAAAAACTCAGCAGCAAGTCAAAGTCTCCTTGTGTGCTCTGACAGCGTCTTCCAGAAGTCTGGCCGTGTTGTCCTTACATCTGGGCCTAGGATCCACTTTGAGTTCATTTCCAAGCGTGGAGGCGCGAGGCCAGTGTGTAGACTCGTTTTGGCACGAGGCTCAGTCCCAGTTCCGCTCAGTGTCTCCCCCGCTGGAAGGCCTGTGCTCCTTCCCCAGACGTCAGCTGACTGTACTTAAGGGTCTCTTTCTGGGCTACCAATTCTGCCCACTGACCTGTGTTCCTTCCCTCATCCCACCGAATCACTGTGGTCTGCACTGAACACTGAAGTTGGTGCCATTCCTCTCTGTTCTTCTTCACTAGGACATGCCATATTTGGCATCATTTGAAGTTCTGTATAAACCTCGAATAAGGTTCTTAGTATCGACAGAGAACTTGGTGAGCTTCCGGCAATGGTTGCTCCTGAGTCTGTGGATCAGTTAAAAGACTGTCATCTTAAGAATACCGCCTTTCTCTCCTCATGCAGGCACCAGTCCTTCCTTATTCTTTCATCAGGTTCTCTAGTTTTCCTCACATACATCTTGCAAATACTGTTTTTAACACTTCAAGAAGTCTTAATGGTGAAGAAACACACTGTACTGGAAAATAATATCTGAATAGAAATAATATCACTGTCTCCAAGTCTCAGCACTATTCTCCCTTTGAAGCAAATTAACCTTATCAATTAAGAACAGCAATGCCCCCCTATCATGATAGCAGTTTGAAAGCATGGCTCCAAAACTGCTGATACCGCTCCCTCCTGTCGGAGTAGAGCTCTATGCTCCCTGGTCCCAGTCTGCCCTCTGCGGCCGCTCAGCCAACGGAGCCCAAAGGTGAGCGGATGCATGCTTCCAGGCTCAGGCCTTTAAAACCAGCAGCTTCCACTTCCTATCTCCTAGAACACCGTTTCCTGGGCTATGCATCCCCGCAAGCCAGCCACCATATTAGGAGGACACCCACACTGGCCACAGGGAGACCTGCCAGAGGAACAGACAGCGCCCCCTGGCCATGGGAGGGAACTGGTGGGTCAGAGCCCGAGCTAAGCCTCCAGGGACACCACACGGGGCAGAGAAGCTCCCCTGCCAAACCCTGCCCAGGTTGCTGGTTTGTGAGCAAAACAAATGGCTGCTGCTGTTTTAGCAGGTGAGTATTGGGGTAGTTTGTCTAATGACAGTCAGCAAAAACATCCCTATAGGTATTTGAATATGGCTTTATAAACATTAAGACTGAACCGGTAACTTCAAAGGACCAGAAATGATTGGCTGGACTTTTAGACAAAGTACAATTCTTAATCCTAAGAAATTAAGAAGTCAATTAACCCTCAGCCTTTTCATCAAACCCAATTATGTTTGCTGACAATTTATTGAAAAACTAGAAACCTGATGCATGAAGATTCATGTGAGAGTGGGCCTTCCTCCCCCTGGCTGCCAGCAGCACCTTCGCTCTGGCCAGAGCCGCCTTTCTGCCCAGAGGCCCGAAGCAGCTGGGGTGGTGTGGAACGCCTGTGTCATCGCCATGGCTATGATGCAAGCGTCCCACCTCATCCCCAGCTGCTCAGCACTGTGTATGCAAATTAAGCCACCATCTTTTTGGGTTAATTTGTATACTCACTCCTGATTGGCTGGTGGGCGTCACAAAGGTGCAGTCAATTAGCATGTTACTAATTTATTAGGTAGACGAATGAACCCAAATTCACATTAAATCAGCAAGTGTTCAGCTCCATACTAAACTGTAAGAAAATATTACTAAAAGTCCTAACTGAAATAATAAAATATAATATAGACATAGTTTTTATGTCACGATAATTATCTCAGGCTTAAAATATGTTGAGATATAGGGCCCTGGCTGGGTAGCTCAGAGCATCATCCTGATAGGGCAAGATTGTGGGTTTGATCTCTGGTTAGGGTATAGGCAAGAATCAACCAATGAATGCATAAATAAGTGGAACAAATTGATGTTTCTCTCTTTCTCCCTTTCTTTCTCTAAAATTAATCAACCAATAAAAAATAAAAAATAAATATTATTTAAAAAAAACACAAATATTTTTTAAAAACAAATCCCTACCACTCTTCCTTTCTCCCTAAAGTCAATAAATAAAAAGTTTTTAAAATGTTAATATTGCCCTGGCCAGCATGATCCATGCACCAAAAGGTCCAAGGTTTGATTCCCAGTCAGGGCACATGCCCAGGTTGCAGGCTCCATCCCTGGTAGAGGGCAAGCAGGAGGCAGACAATCGATGTTTCTCTCTCACCAATGTTTCTCTTTCCCTCTCCCTTTTTCGCTCTCTCTAAAATCAGTAAAAAAAAAAAAAAAAAAAAAAAATGATTCCTGGGTCAAGCATCTTCAAATTGATCTTGAAGCTTTTCAATATCTTAAAACAACAGAGAAAATTTAAATTGTCTTCAACATATTGTACTCACTAGAGAGAAGGAAGAAAGAAGTAACTGTTAATGGAAAAATAAACACGAGGGATCAGAATCTATTTTAATGTTCTGGAAATAAAGTGAAGTAAAGGGAAGGAAAGAGATCCTACAATTACTTTAGTTAAGTTCACTGGAAATAAGTGCAGATACTTTAAAACCTAGTCACAAATAAGTTCTTTGATTCTAATTCATTTATCACAATAACTGCCAATCTTTATGCCCAGTACTCAATCACTTTCAATGTCCACCTGGTCAAGTCAGTGGAAAGCAAAACCTCCCGCTCAGAGCTGTCCTTTCCCCACTCTTCCGAGCCAGGTGGACTTGCAGCAGGACTCACAGCAACTGCGCCTCTGGACACCAGCCACGCCAAAACCGTAAACCGATCCTCTGAGAGTCATCCAACAAACGAAGGAAAAATTTGTGCAAGAGGATAAGGGTAATTATGCTCACATACCAGACTTTGAAATGATATTGCGGAGTAATAAGAAGGAGAATGTGGGCAAGGTTTCTGAGGGTGCTAACACAGAAACTGGAGGGCATGATGGAAAATATCAAGGAGAGAAAAACACATCCAAGTTTATAGCACTAGGTTATCAAAATAAACAGGAATAAGGTGAACACAAAGGGAATGAGGAATATAAGTGTCCTGGTGATGACAGTAACTATATCACAAAACACAGCAAGCACATGACAAGTTCTCACTTACTAACGGCTCAATTACTAAGCTATCCTGGTTTGGAATGCCTTGAAGGAAGGAACTGAGTTGCTTGTTCTTTGGCATGTCTTCTAAATAATTGGAAGCAAATTTACCACAAAGATGTCAATTGTTAATCTACAAATTAATTATAACAACAGAAATTCCAACAGAATTTTTATAAAATGATTGTCATAGGGAAGAAAAAATTCACAAAAATAACCAAGAAAATGTGAACAACTATAAGGTAAGATTTGCCTTGACAGCTAATATGATACAGTAACTAAAATATGGTATTGGCATAGGCACAGATACACAGGTCAAATAAGCAGTACAGGTCAGAATAAAAATCAAATAATAGGATAGGTCAGAGTCTATAGTATAATCTGTACGTCAATATATAATAAAATTATATTACTGAGCATCATTACTCAGTTTCCAATCAGTGGTCAAAGGCTAGACTATTGAAAAAATAACACTGAGACAAATGGCTATTCTTTCATGGAAGAGAAATGTTTCAACTCAAAAAATATTTACATCAGATACCAAAGACTTCTTACATGGATTGACAGATGCACAAACACAATGTGTTGTGTTTGTAAATTACTGGAATAGAATATAAGAATTCTTTGTACATTTTAGGATGCAGAGTTTTTTTTAATAAGAAATAATACCCACAAAATGCAAAAGAAAAATAACTTCTGGACAAGAAAAGGCACTATAACTAAGTAAGGAAATAACAGAGGTAATAAGTATAACACACACAGAAGACAAAAGACTAATATCTAGAGTATATAAAGAACTCTTAGAAACCAAGACAGAAATTAGCCAAAAAAGGGAGAACAGCATATATATAAACATGGCAGATGTTAATACCAATTACATCAATAATCACTTTAATTGACAATGGTTTAAATAAACTAACTGAAAGAGAATGTGTCTAAGTGGATTAAAAATGAAAATCAAGACCCAACTATATGTTGCCTAAAAAAAAAAAAATCCCATTTTAACTATAAAGACAGATAGATTAAAAGTAAAGAGAGAGAAATAGAGGCCATGATAACAGTAATTAAATCTTAGTGCAGTAGTCATATCATTCTCAAAGAAAACTTCAAACCAACAAAAAAAATTACTAGGAATAAAGAGCAGTTTTCCAAGAAGACATGAACAATCCTTGAGGTACACAAGCCAAACAAGAGAATGTTAAAATATGTGAGACAAAAACTGAAAGAACTCTGTGCAAGGAGAAACAAACAAATCCATCACTGAGCTGGAGCCTGCACACTGCTCTGCAGCACCGACAGAGCCAGCAGGCAGAACATCAGTGAGGACACAGCTGAACCGAACAGCCCATCAATTAGCCGGACTTAATTGACATTTATGGAACGCCTCATCCAACAACAGCAGAATACATATTTGTCTCAAGCTCTCATGGCACACTTACCAAGAGAGGCCACATTCTGGGCTATAAAATGCATCTTAAATTAAAAGAATGGAAATCAAGCAATGCATGCTCCCAGTCAACAGTGGGAATAAGCTAGAAATCAGTAACAGAAACTGGAAGAGTCCCAATTACTTGGAGATTAAAAAACACACTTCTCAATAACTTATGAGCCAAAGAAGCCTCAAGAGAAATTTAGAAATATTTTGAACTAAATGAAAATAAAAACACAACTTTTAAAAAAACGTGTGAGATACAGCAAATATAGCATTTAGAAATTTATGGCAGTAAATGCATGTGTTAAAAAGTCCAAATAAAAATAAAAATTACAGCACACACACACAGCAATTCTACACGCGCACATATAAGGCACCTAGGCTGGTCAGGATCATGGAGACGGAAAGTAGAGTGCTGGGTGGATAGGATAACAGAGACCTATTATTTAACAGATAGAGGTTCAATTTTGGAAGATGAAAAAAAGTGCTAAAATATATAGTGGTAATGGTCGCACAATAAGAACATACTTAATGTTACTGTACTTCAAAATTATTAAAATGATAAAATTTTTATTACGTCTACCTTACCAATAAAATTAAAAATAATACGCCTTGTGAAGAAACTGTTAAGCCCTGGTAACACCACTAATGAAGAGGAACACCCAAAGTTTGTCAAAGATGAAAAGGATTTATAACTTTGCTTAGAGAAAGCCTATTCATGTATGTATGTATGTAGAAGTATTCTGTGTGTGTATGTATATCACTCTTCATGAACTTTCAGAAGACCAAATGGAAGGTGTTAAACTTCAATATGATTATTTGTCCTCATGTAGCATATTTTCCCAAATCACACGCTTTTTAAGAACTTCTAGTGCATGTGTATGTAATACAAAATAGGTGACACTTTGTTATCTATTTTAACAGCAATTTTTTTTTGCAAATGCAAAAATGCAAGATTTTTGCATTTGCATCATTACTCAACACGTTTTACACAAAGAGTTGAGAATTTTGAACTTTCACTAACAGATTTATGTTACAGATAAGCAAACCGTTAACATTCTATAAAAATGTAGCGTACAGACCACAGGAAAACAAGCCCGGAGAACAGCCCCTTCAGAGTCCGGTCTTCAGTCAGTCCGGGGGCACCTCCGGGCATCGGCCTCTTGTTAGATGCCCCTGCCTCCCGGTCTCGTGCTCCCGAAGGCGAGGGCGACAGGCTGCGCACCGGCATCCGGCTCTCCCCGGCTCCCTCCAGCCTGCCGTGGGCATGTGCACAGCACATAAACGCCATTCAAAATTACTAGTTTTTCCTCTGTCCCAGCACCCAAGAGCGCCAGCCCGGGCTCAGGGAGGGAATGGCGTGGGGGCCCTCACACAAGGACACGCAGCACGAACAAGAAATGAATCGTTATCTGAAGCCACAGGGGTTGGGGTTTGCAGGCTGACTGATAAAGCTTGCTGGGCAAGGAACGCCATGTCTGTCCCACACTGACCGTGTGAGGTGGGAGTAGTAGAGACTGAGAGTTTACTACTTTCAAGTGAAGCAAGATGTCACTGTTAAAAGGCTACATTTTTTGGTCTTTAAGAGCAACGTCATTTATTTTCTTATGCCTTCAAAGGTTAAAATGTGTCAAAATCCATTATGTAATCTGCTTCCTATCAGCTTAATACTACTGTTTCATCTGGGACGGCTTTCCTAGTTTTTTTTTAAAGACTATGCATTTTATCTTTATTCATCCTCACTTTGAATTATCCCAACTTGTTCCTTATTTGCTTCAGTTCAGAATCTTTTGCTTTAAAACTTCTGCCATAAAAACCACTTGGATCATGTGTATATCATAAACATAGTTAAAATGAAATGAGAATACGCTTTATCACAAAAACGATGCTGAGTTTGTAGAACATGAGCGTAGGACAGACCAGCCTTCACCATCAAAGACGGAGCTAGCTGATAGGTACTTGTTCTCCAGCTTAGAAATGAGAATCTGTCCAGGGGCAAATAAATCGAGCGCTCAGGGGCATGCTGTTTTTCAAAGGCTGATGCGATTACATGATTAAAAAATACATCTAGAAGAAAAAAATCACCAACATACGTAATTTTTTTTAAACTTCATGAAACAATTTGGGAAGATGGTCACAGTAACTGCCGCCAGTCCAGTCATGTTAAAACTCCGGATCTGCACTGGACAATGTGATCGTGAACAACTGCTTCCCAACCCCGCAGTCCGCCTCCCCGTGTGCACATGAGGCCACACCCTCCGGGACGGCGCTGGAGAGCAGGCTAGAGCCAGGCGCGGGGCGCTCACTTCCTCCTCTTCCTCTCCGGGAACAGGCGGCACCAGCTCCTTCAGTGCAAGAGGGGAGGAGCCCTACCAAACATGAGCTCATAGCACTCCTTTTCCAATTTCCTCTAAAAAACATGAACAGCCACCTTCCTTGTTCGGCCCAATTAACCACAAAGTGCTCCCAACCCCCCAAACCTCCCCCAACCCCCTACCGCTCTGCTCCTGTCAATCCTCTCCCTGGACTTCGGGACAGTCACCTGCATGGCCTCTCCTCCTCACGCCCAGTCAGCACAGCCCAGCATGCACTGCTCTCCCTGAAACCCGCATGGCGGACAGCCATTTATCTCAAAAAAGGAAAGTATTTAGGGAGCCAGCACCATATTTATCATTTGCTTTCAAGTAGCTTAGGTAAAAAAGAGCACACTTATACGTGCAATTTGCTCATGTATATCATGCATATATATGCATACATACTCAGATACATACATTTTGCTTATCCATTACACATATAATGCATATAGGCAAAAACCAACAAGATATTAACAATGTCAAATCTAGGTGGTGGTGTTAAATCTATGAGCAAATTGCACATATAAATATATTCTTTTTCATTGCACTCTTTTTTCCAGGTGTGAAGATTTTAATAAGAAGTTTTTGTAAAATTAAAAACAAGCTGAAAAATATGATGATTGCTAGTTTCTTTTGTAGAAAATGGAAAAGCATGAGAACGTACTTGCTTGAACATCCAAAGCCAAACTCGCAGTGGTTTCTCGCGGGGCCGGGAGGGCAGTGGTGAGTGAGCAGGTGATCAAAGAGGAGAGGAAGATCTGCATACAATTTACATACATGGGGCTGCTGTGTTCTTTGTTCAAAATAGCACACTGGCCGCATCTTTACTCACTGCGTATAGTTCCTCTGAGGATTAAATGAGACAATGCATATAAAGCTTTAGCAAGTACTTGGCATCGGTCAAGGCTCCATAAATGTCAGCTAGCCGGAACATCTAATGTGCACAAGTCACCCACCCACACCCTCAGGGCGGTTCGCCACCTCTCCCGAAGAGGCGACTACGGACATGATTTCAAATATCTCCACCAAAATCCGAATCATAAGGGTGTATTGGCACAAATCAAGACTGAATTGTCTTCCTGGGCAGAATGAGTGGAATCGGAAAGACTGCAGGCCCCGCTGAGCCGGGTCCCAGCGGAGCACGCTCAGCGCTGGCCGTCCGAACACACCCAGCCCAGCGCCGCCGGGCCTGCCATCCGCAGCGAAGACAGTGCGGCCGGCCTGGCCGGTGCTGCCACCGCCTCCTGCTGCTGTTTACCATCGGCGGGACCATTCCCACCGCAGGCTGGGAGCCGCCCGTCATGGACGCCCTGCTCACTGCCCCGCCTGACCACAGACCATGCTCTCATCAGAACTGATCTCCCACCTTTACAGTGTGTCAAGGTGTCACCTCTTGAAGCTGCTGAGATTTAATGGATATAAATGATGAGCTCTAGCACTGTTCCTGATACACTCCAGGTAAAATTATTCCCAATCGTTACTATTACTTTTGAGAAAATAATGTTGTTAAACTAAAAATTAGATTCCACTTAGATGTTTCAAATGTTTATTAGTTTAACCCAGAAATTGATCCCAGTTCTAAGATATGGACTCAACTACAAAAAAAAAGTTCAGATTAAAAATAACCAAACAATAATCCATTTCCCTAAATAGCTACAGTAGATGTTTGTTACCTATGACCTAGTTTAGAGCAATTATTTTTTTAAGTAAGTCATAAATCAAGGAAGACTTCATAATTAGTTAGCAAAGCAGTGTCCCTTTGAAATATGGTGTTTTTAAAAAATAATTCATGTCTATAAACTGGAGACCTATTAATTTATTTAAATAATCTTTAAAAAATTGTTTAAATAGGATTTAAACAAATTAAATAAAATCCAAAAAGAATTTTAAAAATAAGTATAGACTTTAAAACCTCATAAATGTAACTAAGTACATGCAGACAAGTGCACAGAAAGCCATATCAATGCAAAGACCCGCAAACTACCCTTCCAGCAGTTAGCTTACTGAAGAGAGTAGCCTCCTTATTAACAGTTTTACAGCCCTTCATATCATTTAAGAAAAACGTAAGATTTATCCAAATACAGTCATAAAACTGTCGCCTATTAGGCCTGGATAGAGTAACTAAGCTCCCACTAACTAAAACACCTACTTTTACAACTTTCACTATTGTCAGAATTATATATACAATTTTATTTCAACCACAAAACTCATACAAGACAATGAGACATGAAACCAGTACTTTTCCCAGTGACTTTCCAAAACATCTCACCTTTTAAAAACATTCACCTAAAGAAATTAAAGTATAATTGATATTAAACAGTATATCAATTTCAAGTGTGTAAGGATGCCACACTTGCAACTACTGTGAAAAGAGCACCACAGTGATCTAGTTACCGCCTGTCACCATACAATTACAGTATTTTTTCTTGTGATGAGAACTTTTAACATCTACTCTCTTAGCAACATGCAATGCAGAATTATTAACTATAATTACTATGCTGTGCCTAAAGAAGATGTCTTCTTAAGATATTTTGGCTACGCTGACGAATAATCCAGTCAATAAAATACTCTTTGAAGAGAAGTTTGCAAGACCTGGTAGAGTTAATACTTCCTGACCAAAAAATAGTGCACCTATGTTCACAGGGCCCGGTGAACTCAGCTGATCATATACATTGAGAAAGTACACCAAGATTCTAATTCCTAGCCCAATTCATCAAACATCTATTAAAACATCTGCTACGTCTTCTGCACAACGCTACACCCAGGAGCTGGCTCCGAAGATTCTACTGGGGGAAAGCAAACACGTAAGCAATGATTCTAATGTCGCTGCCTTGAATGCTGGTGGTAGTTCCTATGATAGATACACAGGTGCTTTGCCATGCGAGGAGGAGCACTGTGCAGGGAGGCCGGAGCGGGGAGGGATGAGGCAGGCCATCAGGGGGAACTCCTGGGCTTCCCAGTTACTTTGTTTCCATTGAGCATCCACTATTACAGGGTGGAGAAGGGAGTTAAAAAAACATTTGCATATTAAGTCACACATTTAGTGCCTATTATGTGTGGTACAGTCTTGACAAATGTGTTCATAGCTCATTTTTAAATTAGGTATAACACCACAAAACCAGTAATTTAGATTTTGGTTGAAAAGTCATGAGTTCTTTATTCATTTATTTATTTTAAAAAGCTTATTTTCCCACCAATGCTTATTTTGTCTCTTCCCAACTCCCTCCCAGTAAATTAAACAAAATGGTAAAATTTAACAACATCTACAATATTCCAAATGCCTTAAATCTTAATAGATTCTGTTTTGTATTTGCTTTTATCTCTAATAGAGATAAATAAAACAGAACAAATTTAACTAATTAAGTAAAAATCATTTCATTTGTTTAATGTTAATCCTCAATCTCAAAAGGCAGAGTTTATTCTGTATATCAAGCACTCTGCCATTCCAATATCTGTAGTATAATAGCTACACAGCAATCTAGTGCAGAGAAAAATATTACTTTACCACTGGTAATTATTTAAATTTGCAATATCTTTCCATCTTTCCCATTATTTTTTTGATGAAAACATTAAATCCCAGTAAAATCCCAAATCACACAAAAAGCTCTGTTTAATAAACACTGCCTTAAGATAAAGTCACCAACACTATTACTCAACACTAGCGGCCCAGTGCACGGAATCCATGCACATTAAAAGGAAATTAAGTAGAGCAAATATTTTAATATTGCTATTGGCCCTTTCTCTATAATAGAAGTGTCAGAGATGAAAGAAAATTAGTAAAATGTCTATGAAAATCTTCCTCTTGTCAGAGTCTGGGGCACGCTGCAGGATCCAGAGTCAAGTCCCTGCCCACCCATGTGCACCTCAAAATTGTGCGAGACGAGACCAGGCCGGCCCCACCTGCACTGGGCCAGATTCAGATCCAGCTGGCACCCCCCGTCAGACCCTGCTGGGTAGGGGTGCAGCCTCCGGCCCCCTGGCCCAGCACTGGGGTGGGGGGCACGGCCTGAGGCCCCCCTTCAAGCCCCGCCCCAGGCGGGGTGTGTGGCCTGAGGTACCCTCTAAAGCTCCCCGGACAGGGGGCGCGGCCTGAGGCCAGTCAAGGCGCAGCCTCAGGTTCCTGCCGATGGCTCGTTATGGGAGCCCTGCCTCAGCTGTGGGCACAGCCACCTTGTGATGGTGTGACAGTTAATTTGCATATTACCTCTTTATTATATAGGATAAGGAAGAAGCAGGTGCATCAATAAAACTGTAAAAGTCATCACTTTTCAGTGATCTGTAACACCAATGTCTCAAATGCTATCCTGCTTAGAAGATGCTATTTTTAAAATTTCTGTATTATTTCATAATCAAATGCGTGCACAGATGTTACTGCGCGTCAGCTGCACGCTGACGGATGTGCTGTGCTGTAAGCACAGGGGTGAAGAGGAGACAGCTCCTGCTCTCGAAGAACTAAGGCCAGTGGGAACCCGGAGAAGGGAAGCAATCCCCAGGAAGCCCGAGTCCGGCCACGCCGAGGCGGTGGCTTCAAACAGCCTCCGAGAGGCCCTGTGTAAAGCGCCACAGCAGGGTGCGGAGGGGGAGGGGCAGGGAGACGAAGGGAAAGCAGAGAAACTGTCCACTCGGACCCTTACTGGTGAGCGCGAGCACGCGCCAGGATCGCAGTTTAGGACCACTGAGGCACACGGGAACTGGTGCGAGCAGGGGTGGACAGAGAGCAGGAGGCAGGAGGCACCTGCACTGAGCAGCGAGGCCTGCACCGCGGCTTAGGAGAGAAATGATGCGTGGAGACCCTTAGGGAGCAGAGGACTGCGGCCGCAGTCAGGGCGGACACGGAGTGAGCGTCAAGAAGGCGAGCGCTAGGCCGGGACGGCTAACGGACAGGCCGAGAGAGGAGCGAGGATGCTCCAGGAGTCCTGACCGAGATACCGGGGCGGAGGAGGGTTGTGCCAGGTGCGCTGTGAGGGACACACCTGAGATGTCCTGTTGGTTCTAAGGGTGTGAGCCAATGGAAGGGTACAGAGTCACATCTTCACGAAGAGCAGGCCCTACGGCCAGAGCATTAGGCAAACACTGCATATGTAAAATTAGCCTGGTAAGCCCTTTAGAAAGCTCCCCGGGGAGACCCTCATCCTGTCTCCTAATGATCCCCCCACTAGCACTGGAACTCACTGTGTCTTTGGTTGAGTGCTAAGTGACCAGCAGGTAGAATAATGAGAGAATTAACCTGGATTTCTAACTGTTTTAAAAATATTTTCTACTCGCTCAGTTGCCGTGTGTGTGCTGACTTCCTTGAGGTCAATGCACGTGAAGCACACACCTGGTGGTGTCAGGGGCGATGGGGATGATGAGAGACAGAGACAGAGAGAGCACTTTGGCACATCACCACCGCGTTGGTGGGCGGACACAACTCCATTCCATCTCTTAGGTCCCGGAGGTCCTGCAGAGCCAGCCTCCAGGCTCCCACCACCTGCCAGCCAGGCTGGTCCAGCCGCAGGCTCCAGCGAGAACTGCTCCTCGCCTTCGCAGCTGTGCAGCGCGCTGGGTCTCTGCCTCCACGCTGGCACTTCCCGCTCCCTTACTCCTCCCACGTGTCTCGGAGGAACCACTGTGATTAGGTGAGCCCATGGGATAACCCAGGACAACCTCTCTCAAGAGACTCTGCTTGCCCTGGGTAGTTGGCTCAGTGGATAGATGTCGGCTTGCAGACTAAAGGGTCCCGAGTTTGATTCTGGTCAAGGGCACATGCCCGGGTTGTGGGCTCAGTCATCAATGAAGTTTCTATTTCTCTCCTTCTCCCTTCCTCTAAAGGCAATAAAAAGATTTTTTTTTTTAAAAAAAGAGAGATGCAGTTTAGTCATATCTGCAAAGTCCCCAGGTTTGGAGGATTAGGATGAACACATTGGGGCGGGTTATTCAGCACAGAGAGTGTGCAAAGAGTAAAGATACTGGTCAATCTCAAGCTCTCAAACTGAGCGGTGGGGCCACACAAACTCATTTGGCCATTATGCTTCCTAACATATATATGTTTATATGTTACATGTATTCATGTGTATATAAACTTCATGTAACATAAAACATTTATTTAAATAAAGAGCTAAGTATCAGACTCAAACACTGACAGTTCAAGGAGTGGGCAAAAGATGGACACTCAGAGGGAGCTGAGAAGGAGGAAAAACAAATAGAAGTCAAAGGACGAGTCTTTCAAGTAGAAGAAAGTCATCGTTTGGGACTGCAAAGGTCACGCCAGAAGCACTGAGCAGAGTCTATTCATTTAGCAACAGGGTCACTGTCAACCTTGATGAAAGCTATTTCGGTAGAATGATGGATGCTGAAAATAGACTGCATGGAACTGCGGAGTGCATGGGAGGTCACAATCTGGAAAAAGCCAGGTGTGGATCCTTCTTTTAGAGACTCATGAATAAAATGCTTTTCGTAAACAGGAAAAAAAATCCAAGATGCTCTGATAACCCAGAAAGAGGAACGAGGATCTAGGAAAGAATTGTGAACAAAAAGAAAAGGTGGAGAAGGAAGAAAGGAACAGAAAGAGAAAGAAAAAAAAAGCCACAAAAGAGAGGATGATGATGATGGTGGTGGTGGTAATGATGATAGTGATGGTGATGATGAGGATGATGAGGATGATGTTACTGTTACAATTTATTAGGCACTTAGCCTCTGCCAGGCACTGCCCTCAGGACTCTACAGGCTGTAGGAGACAGGTTAGGATGTCCACGTCATAAAACAGAAAACAGACCCAAAGTAGGCAGCGGCAGGACGTATCAGAGCCAGGACTCACATGCTGGTAGGGCTGACTTCAAAACGTGTGCTGCTGACTATGATGTTGCACTGAGATGAAGGATCCAATAGAGTAGCTCAAGTATGAAACAGCTAATACAGCCATGCCTGATATCAGGAGTTAATAGAAAATCTCTGAAAATAGTTTGACCCAAAGCTAGAGTCAAAGACAATAGTGAGCGATTATTAAGGGAACTGGCCACATCAACAGTGTGAACTCAAAGCCAAAAGATTCTGTTTAGGACCAAAATTAGAACTTGGGCCCCAAGGAGGGGCCCTCACACAGTACCGCAGGTGTACTGGAGTCACGAGTAACACGTTTAAGGCTCAGTGAGGGCCGCGGAAGCTGAAATCTGTGCAATGACCTCCGATGCAGCTGCATCCATCCTAGTGCTATCTGTGCACTGAAACGGCGGGAACACACTAACAAGACAGAAGACAAGGCTACCCCTCAGCCGTCAGTCAGAGACGGGGGGTGGGGGGTGGGGGGAACCCAAAAGGGGGAGCAGGAAAAGTCTCCAATGGGAACCTCAGGCAGTGTCAGTGCAGGAAACACCTGCCCGCCAGAGGGGGAGATGGTCCAGGTTGCAGGCCGCTGGCCGCACCTGTTCCCTTCTCACACACACTCTGCAGGGAAGTCCTGTGTGCTGGGGTGTGTACACATGCACAGTCCCTGGTCAACTACGTGGGGCAAAAGTATTCTGCCATCACCAATTCTTTAAACACTGAATTTACAGGCAGAACCACCTCCGCCCTGCAGTGCTTCTATGATTAATTACAGTTCAGGGAGCGGAGAGACCTCAGCTTCTGATCCTTTGTCGTAGCCTTTGGCATATTGGTGAATAAAGCAGATTCCAATAAATGAGCTATTTATAAGCCCAGGAATAGAGGAACAGATTAAACAATATAATTGTCAGTAGACATACCAGGTTTATGGACTGGAAGCCCCAACATAGTGAAAATGACAACCCTCACCTAGCTGGGATTGTTCACTGGTTGAGTGTCGACCTATGAACCAGGAGGTCAGCTTCGATTGCAGGCACGGCACCTGCCTGCAGGCTTGATCCTCAATGGGGGAAGTGCAGGGGGCAGCAGATCCATGATTCTCACTGATCACTGATTTTTCTCTCTCTCTCTCCCTTCCTCTCTGAAATCAATAAGAAGTTTAAAAAATGGCAACTCTCCTCAAATTACTCTATAGCCTTCAAGCAATGCCACTCAAAGCCCACCCGGATTTTTTTATAGCTATAGATAAGCTTTTCCTAAAATTTACAAAAATAGAAAGGCAAGGAAGCTAAAAAAGTGTTGAACAAGAAGGAAATTGGAAGAATCACAGCTACTCAATTACAATAGATATAATAAATAATAAATCTATATAACAATCTATATAATAAAACCCTAATATGCAAATTGACTGAATGGGGAAAGGACCTGTCGCTATGATGCACACTGACCACCAGGGGACAGACGCCCGATGCAGGGAGGCAACAGGTGGCAGTGACCAGGGGGCAGCCCCACCCCCCGTCTCCCCCTGTTGACTGCCAGTTGGACATCCCCCAAGGGCGCAGGCCAGGCTAAGGCGCCCCCTCCCCCCCCATGAATCTCATGCACTGGGCCTCTGGTTTACTATAAAACCATAGTAATCATGGCGGTGTGGTATTGCCAAAGGGATCTCGATCAACGGAACAGAGTAGAGAATACAAAAACAGACTCACACAGATGTAGCCAACTGATTGCTAACAAATGTACAAAAGCAATTCAAGGAAAAGGACAGTCTTTACAATAAACAGTAGTAGAACAAGCGTACATCTACATGCAAAAAATTTAACCTCAACTTAAATCTCAAACCTTACACAAAAATCCACTTGAAATGGATGATAGATCTGGGTGTAAAACATAATACATCAAAACTTCAAGAAGATAATATGGAAAAACATCCTCATGGTCTAAGATTAGACAAAGAGTTCTTATCTATGAAAACAAAAGTATGATCCATAAAAGAAAAAACCTGGTAAACTGGACTTAATCAAAATTAAAAACTTTTACTTTGTAAAAGGTACGATTAAAAGAACAAAAAGAAAAAAACAGATTGGGAGAAAATATTTGTAAACCATATATATATATATAACAAAGGACTTGTATCCAGAACATTTTAAGAACTTGCAAAGCTTAACTGAAAATTATATATATAGTTCAAAGAAAAATACTGGCAACATAGAATCCATTCTAGGGACTGCCGAGAGGGAAGCATTAGGGAATGCGGTCATGGATAAAGGGTGAGCGAGCTGGACATGCTAAGTCTGGAGCCCAGACCTGGAGGAAGAATGAGTGATGACTAGTGTCTTCCATTGTCTGAAGGGCTGACATGTGCTGGGGAGGGGGTGGTCAGAACTGTTCTATGTAATATTAAAAGGAAACATTATTTACCAATGAGTATAAGCGTATAGAGGGTTTTCTAGGGCTATCAGAAATTTACCATATACTCTTCAAGTGCTAGATAATCAAGAAGCAGAAATTTCTAGAGATTTTTGCATTAAATAAAGGTGGGACAGGATGATCCTAAATTTTTCAAACATTATTGGAAGGTATCAACTCTAACTTCTAGAATTAACCTACCAAAGTAGAAAACAATGAACATCATAAAAGATATCCTTTCCTGCCAAAATATCACCTTTCACTGCGTAAAAGTAACTATTATAAAGCACTTTAAGTTCCCAATTTTAAAAAAGACTAAATAATAAAATCTTAACAAAAAACATATTGAGAACTATTTAAACCTCTACATCACATTTGTACTAAAGATGGTCTTAAATTTAAATTACGAATGTCTAATTAAATCTCATTTCATTAGACTTAAAAGACAAAAGATATAAAAGTAATTTCATGCAAATTTCTGTAAGCATTTTAAAGAAATCTCCTGCAAAAGAAGTGCTCTTTCACACAAAGAGTGGTAGTCCTCAAAAGAGCCAAAACATCTGCATTCACTTTAAAGCTCATCAAGACAGACTGACATTTTTAGGAGAAGCATATGGCTGCGGAACGGTCATCTAGAACAGAATCTTTTGTCTAGTAAACCCTATTCAAGGTCCATTTACTTATGTATGGAGTGGCTGAATAAAGGGGGAAAACATATTTCTGAGTCCTAGAAAATACAAAGAAATAAAGTCTTCCTCTGGCTTTATTAAGGAGGCAGCAAAACATAATACAAAAGCAGCCCGATCTTTACTTTCAAAGACTGCTCTCAACATGGGAGACAATTCTAAGAAATCAATGAAACAAAAGAACTCTAGAAAAGCATGAAACTTTCTTAGAGAACTATATCCACCAAATACCACCTCCCTAAAAAAGGCATTTCCATTTTAAAGGGTAAAACACTTTCTTCTTAAAACTTCCAAGGGCAGAGTTCAACAGCTGCGCTATATTAAACCTGAGCCTTTCCAAAAGGAAGAACGAGAGTCTCTGGAGAGAGAGAAACGTGGCCTGCTCTCTCCGAAATTCTCAAAATGCCTGCTCTGCCTCAAAGGAAAGTTTCTCCAAGAAAAAGCCTTTATCCAGTGCCTGGGTGAAAAGCATAAAACTTAATTTAGACTAGGAAAGTATGCAAAAATGGTAAAATTTGTGTTTCTGGAAATCTCCACCCCTCCCAAGGAAAAATGCATTTTGAGGTCCTTCAAGATACAGCATGGAAACTATTAAAAAAGAAAAATCGTAGTTTTCAGCCCGAGCTGCCCATCAGAATCACCATAAAGCCTAGCCTCAACCTAAACTTAGCGAACCGATATACATATCTCAGAGCCTAGACACCTGCATTTCCACGCACACAACAGGTGACTGTGATGCACAGCTAGCGTTTAAAAGCCACTCACACGAATGGAACACGATTCCCATAAAGGAAAAAGTCGGTCTGCTGAGCGAGGCGGGAAGAAAGGATCACTCTGAGCAGCTCACTCGCCCTAAAGAACCACAGGTTTTAATCACTCAGCACAATGCTCCTGACAGACAGCAGAGGGTTTGAAATAGAATCCTGCTCTCACGGCATTGCTCAAACTCTACATCTTAGAGGACAGAAGGCCTAAAACAGTTCACTCCACTACCTAAATGTTTAGGTGGAAGTAGCTATGAAGAATGTGGCCACTGCGTAATTCAGGTGCAGTAAGTCTCCATCAGGCTTGGGGAGCAGAAGGGGAGTTACAGTAGGAGCGCTGTGCTATCTGTAACTGTCTGCCCACCCCAGGAAGCCACGGCTTTGGTCCCAGGTAAACTCGGCCATCAGCGGGGCTGCATTAGCCCTCCTTCACGTTACACACGGTCCAAACCCTGAGAAACCGCCCGGGGCAGGGAAACTGCTGAGGGAGCAGAGCAGTTGAGGCAGGACCCAGGAGCACATTAACCAGCAGAGCAAGCCCTCAGAGGACCGCCGGACCCTGGCTGCGTCCGAAAGGCGGCAGGACACAGCAAGTGTTCGTCCTGAGGAGCAGGGCGCAGGGCAACGGGAACCCCGCTCAGGGCACCTGGTTAACGCGGCCCTGGGTGGGTTTTGTTTAAGAGGGTGAGAGAGCATAACTTTCAAGTCACCTGCAGAAAGTCTCTCAGCAAAATATTTACCAAGTTTACGGGGAAAAAATCCTACCCGGAAAACACACACACACAGCGACTCGCTGTACAAAAGGACAATGGAGGGAAAGCAGAGCACAGAGCCTTTCAAAGGAGGAGAAATGAGGGCGATGCTGAGGTTTTAATTTACCTTTCTCAGACATGACATCGCTCCCTGCACAGTCCCCGTATTCCTGGGACGGCTAAGTCAGACTGTTGCCCAGTAAAGCAGGGCATTCCCTCCCGGCGACATTGGGGGTTCAGTCCAGACCACGGCAATAAAGCAGCGCTCACAATAAAGCCAGTTGTGATCTTTCTGCCGGTGGAAGGCCTTGCCTCGATTTGCAAAAAGCACAACATCTGTGAAGCACAATAAAGCCACGCGCAATAAAACACAGCATGCCTGCAAACTGAGAAATCTGTTGCTTCGCCGGTATGTTCCCTCATCCGTGTATCTGAAAGCTGGGGCTGTCACAGCTGAAACCACCAGCTGATGACCGAGCAGGCTGCGCGGGGCGGCCAGGCCGGGGGGGGGGGGGGGGGGGGGTTGGGGGGGGGGGGGGGGTTAGGGGCGGCCAGGCTGGTGGCAGGTTGGGAGGGTGGGGGGTGGTGGCAGGTAGTTGGGGATGACCAGGCTGGGGGGGGAGTGGGAGGGAGAGGGCAGTTGGGGGCAACCAGGCCAGCAGAAGGGGCAGCCAACCCAGGAGGGGGGCAGTTAGGGGCAACCAGGCCAGTGGCAGGGGCAGTAAGGGGAGGCCGCTAGGAGGGGGCAATGAGGGGTGACCTGGTCAGCAGCAGGGGGGCAGTTAGGGGCAACCAGGCCAGTGGCAGGGGCAGTAAGGGGAGGCCGCTAGGAGGGGGCAATGAGGGGTGAGCTGGTCAGCAGCAGGGGGGCAGTTAGGGGCAACCAGGCCGGTGGCAGGGGCAGTAAGGGGAGGCCGCTAGGAGGGGGCAATGAGGGGTGAGCTGGTCAGCAGCAGGGGGGCAGTTAGGGGCAACCAGGCCAGTGGCAGAGGAGGTTAGGAGCCAGCGGTCCCGGATTGTGAGGGGGATGTCACAGGGGATGTCAGCAAATATTCCAATCTGTGACCAAGATTAAAGAATATTCAGGTTTGAATTAACATAAATTCATGTTTTATTTAAGTAAGATTTACAGGATACCAGACACTATTCTAATATTTATTAGTATTAAAGTATGTACTTCTCCTAAGAATTATTCAACAAAAATACTGCTACTGATGAAATAAACCAACTAATTATGAGTATTTTTTAAAATATATTTTATTTTATTTTTAACTATATTTTATTGTTTTTTTACAGAGAGGAAGGGAGAGAGATAGAGAGCTAGAAATGTCGATGAGAGAGGAACATTGACCAGCTACCTCTTGCATACCCCCTACCGGGGATGTGCCCGCAACCAATGTACATGCCCTTGACCGGAATCGAACCTGGGACCTGTCAGTCTGCAGATCGACGCTCTATGGCTGAGCCAAACCGGTTTCGGCTTATTAGGAGTATTTTTTAATGAGGAAGATAAGCCAGATGAAAAGTACTAAAAGAACTTAAAACCATTGCAAGCTCACAAAACGTGGCTTTGGTGCCCCAGGGGCACAAAAGGAGCTGCGGGTCGGCGGGGCGTTTCCCAGCCCGTGTGAAGGGAACCCCTGCCCGCTTCCACGTGTCCTAGCTGTCCTAAACCCGAGCGGAGACTTCTGCTCAGGAACGGTGTGCTACACACAGAATGCGTGCCAACCTCAGGATGTCTTCCTCATCAGGTTCCTGCAGACTCATAATCTTACACTGCTTATCTAATGCCGAAAAAAAAGAGCAGCAGGATGGACTGGAGATTGGAGCACCACACGGGCCTCCTATCACCAGCTCCGCCACCTACAGCTGCTGCGGACCCTAAGGAGCTATGTTTGCAGTGAGCACAGCTCAGTCCAAATGCAGAAGGATGAGACAGGCGGTGAGATAAGTGGACACAAATAGGTAAGAGAACAAACAAAAACCACTGTGCCAAATGTCTGGAGTCCTCAGACTTGCTATTTTGAAACGGAATGCCATTTTCAGATTAATATCCCAAATAGTTAAACACACCGGGACCATCCCTAGGAAAGCCGGAAGAAAGGGGACCTGCAGGCCTTTATCGGGGTTCCGGGCAATTAGAAGCACCCGCAGACTGAGACTGCGAGCAGGAGCTCAGCTACTGTACAGGTAAGTTTTCTCTCTCTTGCTTGTGTGCTTGTCTTTGGGGTTTTTTTGTTTTCCTTTTTCTAATATAGGATAATTATGTTCATACGTTAATAGCTGCTAACTGCTTCTTTCCTTCTACTGAGAGTTTCTTTTCTCCGGTTCTTAGTTTTTTTCACTGCCCTCCTCCTCCCAAGCGCCTCACTGTCTACCCTCCCTAACTTTACTCCTGTCATCTGAGATGTACACCATTTATTTGCAAATGATTTCCGAACATCACTGGTTCTCTTTCCACATCCCTCCGTCTCAGGGCCCCCTCGCTCTCAGTGCCGGGGAGGATGTGCAGAGGATGAGTGTGAGGAGAGGCCTTCCCTTCCTCTGGAGTGAGCGGAGCATCTTAAGCTCTCAGAGTGAAAAAGCGGTAACAGAACAAATACACGTGTCCTTGGACTTGTGTGTGAAATTTGTTTTTTATGGTGTGGAAGAAAGTCATCCTATGTGACCTAAGTTTTTATTTTCCTTCCAAACCTAACACATCTGCAAGCGGGAAGGCTTTGAATCTGGATAAGCAGTATTAATTATCATCAATGTTTCCAAAATGTAACGTCTTCACTTCAGCTACTTCCATGGCTGGCTGGCAGCCACGTTCGGCTCAGCCAGACACCAGGGACCCTTCCAATCTGCTTTCAGTCCAGGGCATCTGCGGATACCTTATTATGTCTAGGAGAAGAAGGCTCGGCTGAGTCACCCCAGCCCGGCCTGAGTCACCCTGCGCAGTACGTGTCCTCGGGAAATACTTTCCATTCGTCAAGCCCCCCGCGCTGAACAGTTAAGTGCACACTGTTACCTTCCCCGTCTGAACATCTCATTTGCCAATGACAGTATTATACCTACAGCGTGTCCCCTGAAACGGACACACACTGTAACAGCGGACAGCTCCATTTTGAAAATAAAATGTATTTTAATAAACACCGCCTTTTAATTATTCAAATTGTGTGTATGCATTTTGGGCGACACCACTTCAAGCCTTTCCCTAACCCAATGACCCCACCCAAACCCACTATTTAAAACCTTAATAAAAATTATCTCCAGCCCAAACCGGTTTGGCTCAGTGGATAGAGTGTCGGCCTCTGGACTGAAGGGTCCTGGGTTCGATTCCGGTCAAGGGCATGTACTTTGGTTGGGGGCACATCCCCAGTAGGGGGTGTGCAAGAGGCAGCTGGTCGATGATTCTCTCTCATCGGTGTTTTTAACTCTCTATCCGTCTCCGTTCCTCTCTGTAAAAAAATCAATAAAATATATTAAAAAATTATCTCCAAAAATTCTTCCTAACTGGAGTTCTAACCCTCTGCATTCCCTTTGTACTCACTAACTACAACACTAAGTTAACTGGCATCTTAACCTCTCCCCTTCGCCCCTCGCCCTGCCCATCAGTCCATCCAGTGCTTCCATCCTGGGTCCCAGCACTGAGCCTGGCTCACATTCACACCAACAAGCTAGAAACAGCAATAGGACAGAGTAATCATCGCAGATACGAACGCTGGGTATGTGTCCGTGCTGTCCTGTTAGGGCTGCAATAAATTCAGGAAAATGCGGGAAATGGAGGATTAAATCATGAAGTCTGTGGTCTCAAAAAAGAAAAAAGAAAAATCACCATCACAAAAAAATGCTTCAAGACAAAACAATAACAGAAATTTCTGAATTACTGCAAGGCTTTAATAAAGTTCTGGATGGGAAACCTCCCAGCGTGACACCAGCCTTTGGAAAATTAACTTCCATATTTTACCCACATCGGCTTCCCACAAATGTCCCTCCAGGCAGCGGGGCGCATAAAACTGGGTTTCTGTTCGGAAACCTAATCACCACCACTGACAGCAAAGAGGAAGTGACCCCCAGAGAGGGATGGCAGTGACAGGCCGGCGGTGACTGCACCCCCAGGGGAGGACAGGGTCACAGATCAGGTGACCTCACCCCCAGGTGAGGACGGGGTCACAGATCAGGTGACCTCACCCCCAGGGGAGGACGGGGTCACAGGTCAGAGGTGACCTCACCCCCAGGGGAGGACGGGGTCACAGATCAGGTGACCTCACCCCCAGGAGAGGTCGGGGTCACAGGTCAGAGGTGACCTCATCCCCAGGTGAGGACGGGGTCACAGATCAGGTGACCTCACCCCCAGGGGAGGACGGGGTCACAGATCAGGTGACCTCACCCCCAGGGGAGGATGGGGTCACAGATCAGGTGACCTCACCCCCAGGAGAGGACGGGATCACAGGTCAGAGGTGACCTCATCCCCAGGTGAGGACGGGGTCACAGATCAGGTGACCTCACCTCCAGGAGAGGACGGGGTCACAGGTCAGAGGTGAACTCACCCCCAGGTGAGGACGGGGTCACAGGTCAGGTGACCTCACCCCCAGGTGAGGACGGGGTCACAGGTCAAAGGTGACCTTACCCCCAGGTGAGGACGGGGTCACAGATCAGGTGACCTCACCCCCAGGTGAGGATGGGGTCACAGATCAGGTGACCTCACCTCCAGGAGAGGACGGGGTCACAGATCAGGTGACCTCACCCCCAGGTGAGAACGGGGTCACAGATCAGGTGACCTCACCTCCAGGAGAGGACGGGGTCACAGGTCAGAGGTGAACTCACCCCCAGGTGAGGACGGGGTCACAGGTCAGGTGACCTCACCCCCAGGTGAGGACGGGGTCACAGGTCAAAGGTGACCTCACCCCCAGGTGAGGACGGGGTCACAGACCAGGTGACCTCACCTCCAGGAGAGGACGGGGTCACAGATCAGGTGACCTCACCCCCAGGTGAGGACGGGGTCACAGATCAGGTGACCTCACCCCCAGGTGAGGACGGGGTCACAGATCAGGTGACCTCACCCCCAGGTGAGGACGGGGTCACAGATCAGGTGACCTCACCCCCAGGGGAGGACGGGGTCACAGATCAGGTGACCTCACCCCCAGGGGAGGACGGGGTCACAGGTCAGAGGTGACCTCACCCCCAGGTGAGGACGGGGTCACAGATCAGGTGACCTCACCCCCAGGGGAGGACGGGGTCACAGATCAGGTGACCTCACCCCCAGGTGAGGACGGGGTCACAGATCAGGTGACCTCACCCCCAGGGGAGGATGGGGTCACAGATCAGGTGACCTCATCCCCAGGGGAGGACGGGGTCGCAGCCCGGCGGTGAGAAACGGGGGTGCGGGCGCGGGGAGCCTGCGGGGCCCCTCCTCTGGGCCCGCGGCCCGGCCCCGCGGCCACAGGACACAGGCCCCTCTCCCCGCGCCCGCTCCCCGCGCCCCGGCGCCGCCGCTCCGCACCTGGGCCCGAGGCCTTGGCCGGGCGCCGCCGCAGGGCCGCCAGGCGGGGGGGCGCCGAGAAGCCGCGGAAGGAGCCGCCGCCCTGTTACCTGCATGGAACCCGGAGGGCGGAGGCCGCCGCCGCCGCGGCCCGGCGGCCCCACAGCGCGCGCCGCAGCGCCCCTGACATTGAGACCGCCGCCATCTTGCCGCCCGCGAGCGCCGGACGGGGCGCCGCGAGGGACACGCCTCCTCCGCCCGGGCCGCGGAGCGCGGGGCGGGGCCGGCGCGGGGCGGGGCTTGGCGCGGGGCGGGGCTTGGCGCGGGGCGGGGCTTAGCCCTGGGCCGGGTTGGGTCTCCTGCAGGGGCAGGGGCTGGGAGCAGAGGTGGGAGGCTGGATGGGAGCTGGGCGGGAGGTAGAGGCACAGCTGCTTGAAGGGCAGACAGTACCCCGTGAAGGGAGAACCGTTTGTTATGCAAAGACCAAAAGGAAATACTTGAACTTAAACGCTTGCAACTCATTTTTTCAAAGGACTCGGAATAGCAGGAGCCAGAAGGCCCTGTTTGGCTCCTGAGAACCTAAGCAGTACTTCTGCAAAGTGTTGCCCGGTGGAGACCGCAAGCTCCCAGCACCCGGCTGTGCTCCCAGGGGTGGGCAGTCCATCGTTGTTACCGTCCTAGTTCTCTATACATGGCTTAGGTTCAGTACCACGGCTTTTTGATGCGTGGATGTCTGTGAGAAGCTCATGGAACATGACGTGTGATGCCACTGTATTCCCAGTAATTTCTGAACGTGTGATGATAACCCACAGACACCAAGAATATTAATGCTCCACCCATCTAAAATTAAAAAAAATTCATCTTCTGAGACACGTACTGGAAACATGTCTGTCGTAAGGGCTCCTGACCTTATGAACAATAATATTTTATACAGAGCAGGTTCGTTTGTGGATGGTTTGGGGTTTTCAAAGAGATCTTTTAAAAAATGGGATGCTGCTGCTTTTAGAATTAAGCCCATAGAAACATAACCTTTCTTGCCAAAACCAGTTTGGCTCAGTCAGTGGTAGAGCGTAGGTCTGCGGACTGAAAGGTCCCAGGTTCGATTCCCGTCAGGGGCATGTACGTTGGTTGCAGACACATCCCCGATAGGGGGTGTGCAAGAGGCAGCTGGTCGATGTTTCTCTCTCATCGACGTTTTTAGCTCTCTATCCCTCTCCCTTCCTCTCTGTAAAAAATCAATAAAATATATTTTAAAAAGAAAAAAAACAGAAAAAAAACACATAACCTTTCTTAAAGAATAGGATTAACAGCAGGAGGGGAAGGACTTGCTGGGCCCTGCGGCCAGCTGAAAGAAAGCGTGATACTCAGGGAAAGGGGGAAAGAAAGAGGTTCAGCAGCATGGCCCCGAGGGGAGAAAGCCAAGTCCTGGGAGAGATCCAATCCACAGGAAGATAAAGCACGGCGAGGGAGACCTGTCTCTGGGAATTTCCTTTAGAACTTTTTATTTTGAAATAAATTATAGATTTCACAGGAAGACTGCAAAAACAGCACAGAGAGGTGTGTTCGCCCCGCTTCTCCCTCTGGTTACATCTTCCATGCCCTCCTAGGACGTCAGAGCCGGGAGCCTGATGTTGAAATAAAGTCCATGACGCTGTTTCCATTTTTATAATTTTGAGATTTCAAGATGTCAGCGGAAGCGTGCAGCGCGTCTCCCGATGGGCTTCCCTCGTTCAGCATAACGGCCTCCGGTCCACCCAAGTCTTTCCAACAGTCCGTTCCTTTTTATTGCTGAGGAGCAGGTGACGGTGTGTTAATCAGGATTTTCCAGAAAAACAAAGCCCATCGGATAAAGACAACGTCCCCTAGCCTCCTTTGCCGGCTCCATGTGGCCTGCCCCGGCCGCCTTCTCTCTAGCATGGCTGTCTTTCTGTCCTGCCCGGAGCCTTTCACAGCCTCCGCCTCTGGCATGACCTTCAGGTCTCTATCTACCCGGCCTGCTTCCCCTAAGATGGCCGCTGAGAGCCACTCCCCGTGGCAGAGTCCGTGGCAGGTTAGAGGCAGCGCCTCCCACCTGCCCCTTCCCTGCTGGCAGAGCCTGCCTCCTCCTACAGACACTAACGCATGGCCTGTCCCCCCAGCCTGCAGCCCTGATGCCGCACAAAGGGGCCCCAGACAGCAACGCCTCTTCCTGCCTCGGGTGGGGCTGGGGGAGGGCATAGTGCCCGGAGCCGGAGCCCGGGCGTCTTCTCAGCAGGAGGGCGTGAGCAGGAGAGCTTGGCCAACCACAAAGGCAGGGAGAAGAGAGGGAAAGAGCCCAGGTCTGTCATGGTATCATCGACCTTCTGAACCACCCCCCCTGACCAAAACACCTCCAGGATCCTGGTTATAAGAAACGAGTGACTTGGTTGGCTAAGCCTCTATTGGTTAGCTACCCTGCAGCAAAGGTGCCACCGATGCTTACACAGGCGCACTGTGGAAACCCCTTCCACATCCCGCGTGGTTCAGGGTTCCGGTTCAGGGTTCGGGTTCTGGAGAAGGCCACACACAAGTGAAAAGAGACTAGAAAAGCGTTAATTTGGGAAATGGGGGCCAGGCGGAAGCCCAAGAGAGGACTACTCCTTGCTCTGGCTTTGCCATCCCTACATATATATTATTTATTTATTTATTTATTTAATATATATATATATATATATATATATTTTTTTACAGAGAGGAAGGGACAGGAATAGAGATAGAGAGTTAGAAACATTGATGAGAGAGATACCAATTCAGTTGCCTCCTGCACACCTACTGGGGATGTGCCCGCAACCAAGGTACATGCCCTTGACCGGAATCAAACCCAGGACCTTTCAGTCCGCAGGCAGATACTCTATCCACTGAGCCAAACTGGGTAGGGCTGCCATCCTTTTTATTAAGATTATGGGATACGCCTATATCCCTCAGGCAGGAAACCCCAATAATAGCCAATCATAAGACTAACGGGTGGAGGCTGCTTCAACTACCAATGTCTCCATCAAACAGTGAGTGATTAGCCCTGACCTTTCGGAGCCGTTAAGCTTGACCAGCCTTCCATGCTGTCCACCCCTCCCCGCTAGTGAGACAGTGACCAGCTTCTAGCAGCTACTTTCCGGCCTCCCTGCCCCAGCGCCTCCTTCTCTGTAGACCCCCCTGCTTGCTGTCTTTCCACCTCAGGGCACCACTCAGGCTTCCACGCTGCATTTTAGTGCGATGTCATCATCTCTTTCTCCCAAATGGAAGGTAGGTTCTCTGAAAACACAGGTCATACACGTGTTTGCTGATCGTTTTCCCAGGACCTAGCCTAGACCCTGACACATAGCAGGCTCCCAAGAAGGTGTAGAAGGGGTGAGTGGATGGGTGGATGAACGAATGGATCTAACTGAAGTTTTTAACCATCAAAAATAAGTTGGGGAGCCCTCACCGGTGTGGCTCAGTGGCTGAGCATTGACCCCTGACGTAGGGAGGTCACACTTTGATTCCTGGTCAAAACACATGTCCAGGTTTGGGGCTCCATCCCCGGTGGGGGGCATGCAGGAGGCAGCCGATGGATGATTCTCTCTCATCATTGATGTTTCTCTCTCTCCCTCTCCCTTCCACTCTACCATCAATAAAAATATATCTTAACAAATTAAGTTGGTGAAAGTAACTTTTTTTTGTTATTTTTGCTTAGAAAAAGCTTGTCCAATTTTTTTATTTTTTATTTTTCAGTTACAGTTGACATTCAATATTATATTAGTTGCAGATGTACCGTATAGGGGTTAGACATTTTTATAACTTACAAAGTGATTCTCCCAGTCAGTCTAGAATCCACATAACACCATGCATACTTATTACAATATTATTACCTATATTCCCTCTACTGTAGTTTACATCCCCAAGACTACTTTGGAACTACCAATTTGTTGTACAAATTATTTTTAATGTGATTGTTCTCCCAGGTCTACAGAGCTTACTGGTTTCTCATATTTCATCTTTGATCACGTGCCATTTCTGAGGACCGTGGTGGGATGCTGGGGAAAGGGGCCCAGTGTTGCTGGCAGCAGACCTGAAACCATGAATCTACCTTTTATTAGACTTGCATTTTAGAAAAAAAAATTAATAATCTCTTTCATTTCCTTATTCCTCACATTTCAAATGCAGGATATAGGCCTTTCAGGAACAGCAATAATTTGCTATGTGCATTTATTGTTTTTACAATTTCACTCAAATTATAGCATCTACCACTAGGCTTACTAGATGTCTAGGTCCAAATACCATTTTAATATTTCAAATAGAAGTATTAAAATGTGAATTCATTTAACTTTTTGTTTGTATTTCAAGCATGGTGGCCAAAAGAAACATTTAGTTTAGTCTTTCTGATGGCATGTGAAATTTACAGTGGATCTGAAGCTGTCTGGTTTTAATTTTTTCCCCTCGCACATGGGTCTTCAATAAAGCATCCAGAAGAAAATAAATTAAAACCAGACATTTCTATCAGAAGTTTCACATGCAATCGCCAAAGGCAGGAAAATATTTCACCATCACTTTTTGGCTACAAGCTAATATTTTAAATTGTGTTTTATTTTTTCACTGCTCATTTCGTTGAAAACCTTGAATTAATACATTATCATCTTATAAAATTATTATTTTACTTGGCAGGGCTGCTGAGTCTTCGGCAACGAGTGAGATGACTTCTACCTGTAGTGAGGAACTGCCACTCGGAGTTATTTTTGAAGAACAAAAGGGTACAAGCAACCAGGATACTGAAGGACCCAAGGAATTTTCCCACATGAGTTTGCTCACACGCCCCATCGCCGTCTGGCATCCCTATCCCAAACCCTCAGACGCCCGTGTGGGAAACCAAGCCAATTATCTTCCTTCCCGTGCTCTTCCCCACAGCAAGCCCGCTCCTCCGTCCAGAATTCTCTGTCTTGGCAAAACACAACCATCTTCCTTCCAGTATAAGATGTTGTCAACTGTAAAATGCATCATTATTTTTGGGACTATTAAATACCAAAAAATAAAAATGCAACAAACCATTACTCACAAGCAAGTGTGTGTATGTGTATATATATTGGGAAATGCACATTTTTTTTAGAAGCAAAGAAATATAATCATTGCCTAACCCAATGTATTTCTTTTCTTTGTCCTTATTTATTATTTATTGGTCGCTGGAATAAGATTTTATTTTTCAGCCTCTCTCTTGCTAGAAATAGCCATGTAACCCGTTCCGGCCAATGAAATACAAGGGAAAATTGTCATGTGACAACTGGGCCGCCTTCTTTAAACACAGAGAGCAGCTGCACCTCCTCTCCCCTCCCCCTTTCACCTGCCTCCTCTACCACCCTGCGCCACAGATGCAAAGGCCATCCAGACTCGGGTCATCAAGACAAGATGCCCACGATGGCAAAGGATGAGGTGGACCAGCCTGGACCGGCCAACCGTCCTCGGGTCCCCTGAGAGCTGCGATCCTTTCGTCCTTCCTCCATGTCCCCGCTCAGCACACTCTTGGTGAGATCCCCCTCCTTTCCCGGATTAAATTCCATGGCCCGTTTTCATCCTCATTTTCTTGCTTACACTCCCATCGCCCTTGTCCCTTTCCCTTTCTCATCCTCAGTGAGGCTGCCCCCTCAGTCAAGGCCGACGCTACCTCTCCTGACCTGCCCCAGGCAGCTGAACGAGACTGGGACAAGCACCAGACCACCCTGATGTGGCTCACGGGCGTGGCCCTCAAGGTGGTCCTGTGCTCCCCGGACATCCTGATACACGTCCTATGTCCTCCACGCATGTGTCCTCAGCCCACGCGTGTCCTCACTTCGTTAGATGCCGCACTTCCTCTCTCGCCTCCACCTCGGGTATCTCCTCTCCTACCCTCCCTTCTTGCTGATGAGGTTCCCACGTCCCTGGAAAGTGGAATTAATCAAAGAACACTTCTTCACACGTGGCCACCATGTCACCCACAGGCAACAGCACCTGAAGACCGTCTTCCCTCCGTGAGCGGCCCACCCCCTGTGGAGAGGGGACCCCCCGGGGCGCACTGGGCCCATCCCGGCCCGCCTGCCTGAGAGCCGCCTCCCCCTCTCTCCTCCAGCCCACGCCTGTCACAGCCAACATGTGGTTTATTTAGTTATTGTTTTTACAAAGGTTTTTTAATTGACTTTTTTAGAGAGAGAGTAAGGGAGAGGGAGAGAGAAACATTGATATGGGGCTGCCTTCTGCACACACCCTGACCAGGAACTGAACCAGCAACCTTCACTGCATGGAACAACGGCCAACCAACGGAGCACACCGGCCAGGGCCACTTTTCCCATTCAGAAAGCAGAGCGTGCCCCGGGCCGTGCGGTGCAGGTGGCGGGAGCATTTCCCGGGCTCCAAAGGGTGGCCAGTTCGATTCCTGGTCAGGGCACATGCTCAGGTGGAGGGTTCGGTTCCGGGCTGGGGTGCATGCTGGGGGGCCACTGACTAATGTTTCTCTCTCACATGGATATTTTGACCTCTCCCTTCTTCTCTCTAAAAAAGATTAAATAGTAACTTCCATCGACTCGATCTATCCCACCAGCTCCTGCCCATCTCTTAGCCCCGTGAAGCGTTGCCTGTGAGCTCTGTCTCAGCTCCCCCTCCTCCCGCCACTCCTCTCAGCAGCTCAGTAAGGAACACCGATGCCCTCCCGCTGCTAAACCCAACCATCAATTCACACACTTTATCTCATTGACCTTTCATTTGGCACAACCGATCACTCAGTTCTCAAAACACTGGCTTCCCCGGCCGCATGCTGTCCTCGCTTCCCTCCTGCTTCATTTACAAGTTCCTTATCGGCTCATACGGGTCCCCTCTGCTCCCACAGCTAACGCTGGCCTACCCAGGACGCCGTGCCCAGGACCCCGTACCCAGGACCCCGTACCCAGGACGCCGTGCCCAGGACCCCGTACCCAGGACCCCGTACCCAGGACCCTGTACCCAGGACCCCGTACCCAGGACACCGTGCCCAGGACCCCGTACCCAGGACGCTGTGCCCAGGACCCTAGGACCCCGTACCCAGGACCCTGTACCCAGGACCCTAGGACCCCGTACTCAGGACCCTGTACCCAGGACCCTAGGACCCCGTACCCAGGACACCGTGCCCAGGACCCCGTACCCAGGACGCTGTGCCCAGGACCCTAGGACCCCGTACCCAGGACGCTGTGCCCAGGACCCTAGGACCCCGTACCCAGGACGCTGTGCCCAGGACCCTAGGACCCCGTACCCAGGACCCTGTACCCAGGACCCCGTACCCAGGACACCGTGCCCAGGACCCCGTACCCAGGACACTGTGCCCAGGACCCTAGGACCCCGTACCCAGGACCCCGTGCCCAGGACGCTGTGCCCAGGACCCTAGGACCCCGTACCCAGGACCCCGTACCCAGGACGCCGTGCCCAGGACCCCGTACCCAGGACCCCGTACCCAGGACGCCGTGCCCAGGACCCCGTACCCAGGACCCCGTACCCAGGACCCTGTACCCAGGACCCCGTACCCAGGACACCGTGCCCAGGACCCCGTACCCAGGACGCTGTGCCCAGGACCCTAGGACCCCGTACCTAGGACCCCGTACCCAAGACCCCGTACCCAGGACGCCATGCCCAGGATGCGGGGCAAGATGCGTGCCTCACTTGTGTCCTCCCCTGCCAGCCTCCCTCAGCCTCGTGGCTTTTCAATGTCATCTGTTGACCAGCAGCTCCCAACCTTTATCTCCGGCTCCTTCTTTTCTAATGAATTGAAAAGCTTTATTTCCACTTTTTTCCTCACATTAAATAGATATCACAAACTTAGCCTGTTTCAAGCTGAATTCTTGATCTCCTCATAATCTGTCCAGCCCACGGCCTTCCCGTCTTAGCGAACGGTTTTCCAGTCCGCCTGGACTCCCTCTCTTTGGCAGACCAGCGGTGACACACGGGTGTTTCTGAGAAATGGTTCCATGCTGCGGAGTTCGCAGAGTCCCTGTACGTGAGCTTAGACAACAGTCCGTCAAAGACCTAAACCCAGTTACTGGAAACTACCTTTATGACTTCCTTTCTCCTTTTTAAAATATATTTTTGTTGATGTCAGAGAGGAAGGGAGAGGGAGAGAGAGAAACATTAATGATGTGAGACTATCATTGATCAGCTGCCTCCTGCTCGCCCCCTACTGGGGACCAAGCCCACAACCCAGGCCTGTGCCCTTGACCAGAATCGAACCTGGGATCCTTCAGCCCGCCCGCCAATGCTCTATCCACTGAGCCACACCAGCTTGGGCCTTAATGACTTTCAACCATTGGGCCTGGAAGGTGTCCGGAAGAACATCGGGGGAAATAAAGTCGGTACAGATACAGAGGAGCACAGGCTCCTCACTACCACACGGACCGCCTTTAGGCTGCTTCCCATAATGCCTCTCTCTATCTCTCCCTCCAGCACATTCCTGAGACTCTGCCTTCGAGCGATAGCTATCGTGTGACCACATTTCACCGCCCCCGTGGCTGCCCACAGGTCAGAGCCGCCGGGGTCCCCTGCCTAGAACGCTGCTCCAATCCTTGGCACGCTTCCTTTCTCGCCTTCGCCTGCAGAGTGTGTTAGCGCAGCCGCCACAGCGGCCCGGGAAAACAGAAGGCCATTCCTGCAGTCCCCTTCTCAAACCCTGCCGGGGGCCCTCCCTGGGGGGTCACCTGGCCACCGTCCCTCTCTCACCTCCACGGCTACTGTCTCTTCCGGCCCCGCGATGCTCTTCGCAGGCCCTCCCGCACCTCCCCACCCTGCGGCCTCTGCCCCCGGCCCGGAGTGCACTCCCCCCGACGCCCATCGCCAGCTCCCTCCTCCCTCAGCCTTTGATCAAATGTCACCTTTGGGACCAGGCTTTCCCAAACACACACCATACACACGTATCCGTCAATGTCCCGCCAGGAAAACAGAAACCACTTCAGATATTTCGGGCGGAGGAAATTTAATTCAGGGGGCTGTTTACACAGGTGACGGGGCTGCTGAGGAGCCAAACAAGGGGGCTCAGGAGACCACTCAGATAACAGAGCCGGCGGGAGCACCGCAGGGGACGAGTGGCGTGACCAGGGCCCCAGCGCGGAGCTCCCCCGGGGGACCGAAACCGGAGCGGAGGGCTGAGCGGCTGGGACCAGGGAGGGAGGGGCGCGCGAGCAGCACAGACAGGGAAGAGAGACCACCCCCACGCTGGAGAGGGGGAGCAGAGAAGTCCCGCTCTGAGAAATAGAGTTCCCCCTTTTCTCCCGAACCCATACAAGACGTTAAACTATCTGTTGACAATGAACAAAATTGGGCTTACTAATCATAGAGGAGACGAACCCAATCGTAGTTTGTGAATCAGACAATGTTTATCTTCAGTCATTTAGTTTCCTTCTACTAGTCAAGATAATGCTAGCTGCCTTAACGAGTAAACCCTAGATTCTCAGTGGCACATGAACATAAACCAAACATCGGTCACACAAGGGTGTTTCCAGCCTTCAAGGTCCTTGGCGATCTTTCTGCTGCCCGTGGGTGAGAAGAGGCGTCCTGTCAATAACCAGGAAAGTTCTGGACGTGGATGGCATGTGTCCCTCCTATCCTCATGTCACCGGCCAGAATTCCCTCACCAGCAACACCTACCGGCAAGAAGAATCCTGGGGAAAGTGGCAAATCGATGGGCGATGAAGGAAAAGGAAATGGACGTGGGTCCAGGTGTAAAGGCCTCTGCCACAATCCGCTCTTCTGTCCATCCTCACCCGAGGGGATTTTTCCTTGGCTTTTAGAGAGAGTGGAAAGGAGAGGGAGAGACAGAGAGAAGCATCGATGTGAGAGAGACACATCGATTGGTTGCCTCCTGCATGCACCCGGGCTAGGGCCAAAGAACCTACAATCAAGTTATGTGCCCTTGACCGGATTCGAACCTGGGACCCTTTAGTTCGTGAGCTGACACTCTACCCACTGAGCCAAACTGACTACGGCCACAGTCTGCTCTTCTGATTACCGAACATTTTCTTTCTCTTTTCTGCTTGCACACTGAAACGCCCATCTCCTTCCCAGGGAAAGCAAGCCAGAGCTACACGCAGACATTGCGTCCAGGTGAAATCCATACTGATGCATCCACGTATCGCAAACCCTCATGAACTAAGACAAGTCGTAGGTCCCCCACTTCCATCAACATACACACAAGTTACAGCGGTGGAACAGGGGCAGATCATGTAATCAACATTCGTGTCTGGGCAGGGGAAGCGTGAGGGAGGCACCGCCATTGTGGGTCTTCACGGTTGGGGTTGTGAAGTTCTGTTGAGCTGGCATCTTGCAGGCCTTGACCTGGACGAGACCCTGATTCCTCTCTGGCAGGAAGTCTCTCGGCCATCGTCCTCGATGGTTCCTAACCCTGCCGTCAGGTACTTCCTTGTTCTGCATCCTCCGTGCACACACCTGCCATGTTGCCCCTCTTGGAAGCCGCCGTTTTCACTGCTTACTCCTGGTGCTTGCGTTTGGGCTGGTAATTGTGCTGCTAGCTCAATTCCTTCAGAATCCTAGTAGATTTCTGACTGATGTGCTTTTCAGTCGGTTCCATGCAACAGTCCTAAAGGCCCTTGTTTGACAAATCTCTCAACCCTCGTTCATTTCTTTGCTTCCTTTCCTCTTATGGAAAAGCAGAGGCCTCGCCTCACACGGTACCTCTTCCTGGCTTCAGAGGAGGGGCTGGAGGGGCTGTGCGTGACATCAGCAGGAGGAACACTGACTTCGGGGAGATGTCAGGACCCCAGAGCAGCCTGGAAGCCATCAGCCAGTCACATGGTCCCGGGGGCAGCCATTGGGAGAGCAGGAGGGAGCTGTCCCAGGCCACCGGCAGGCTCAGTACCCTACTGGCCCCTGGACACCGCCAGCCACTCAGAGGTCAGACTGTCACGCCCAGGCCCTGCAGCCCCAGCAGGAAGCTCAGGCAGGCAATGTGACAGTGATTCTGCCAGATAAAATGGAGGAGACGTCTTGGCATCCATCACAAGTGGAGGGAGTCAGTCGTAAATCTCAACTAGCCTTTCTTCACCTGTTCGCCCTCCACGCAGCGCTAAGCGTTGGCCACAGGGGAAGGTGCAGGGAGAGGCCCGGTGACTGCAAAGGGCTGTAGATGTGGACGTTGGCCCACCTGTGCCCTTTGGGTCACCTATGAGCGAGCATCTCCGGCCGCGATCGGCAAACCCATCAGTCCGCAGAGCCAAGTACCAACAGGACAACGAGTGACATTCCTTTGGAGAGCCACATTTTTTTTAACTTAAACTTCTTCTAACGCCAGTTCTTCAACATAGACTCGCCCAGGCCGTGGTGTTTTGTGGAAGAGCCACACTCCAGGGGCCAAAGAGCCGCCTGTGGCTCAGGATCTGTAGTTTGCCGACCACTGACTATGGCAACTGCAAGAGAAGAACAAGCCAGGATGCAGGAATCTTCATCCTTTTCTTGGCTTGTGGACGGCGGAGGCAGCGAGAGCGTGGAGCGGCCACCATCTGGTTTCCCGGGTGAGGACCTGGCTCTGGGGCCTCGCCTGAGCCGCAGCAAACGTGCCGTGGGGAGCCCACCGGAACCCCGGGCGGGCGTGGCCCTGGAGAGTGGGGGGGACTCACACATTAACAGATCAAGGCTAGTTGGAGGGCTGGAATGGACCCCCGCTGGCCCCGGCTCTTAGCTCCTCCCTTGCCAGCGGCTGCCTGCTCCCCGCCCGCCCGGCTTCCTTTGAAAACAGGGCGGAGGGAGCTGTAATGCTAGTGTTTTGTGATTTGTTTATTTATTGTGTCCCTACTCCACTGCGTGCTCAGTACCTTCTCTGGCCCGGTTACCTTTGGTTAGAGTCGTTTTTCCAAAGGGGGACGTGTTTACGTCGGGAGATTATCTCTGGTTCCGAGGAGGAGGGTGAAAATGGGTTCCCATCCGGAGACTTCTCCGAAGAGCCAGCCGTGCAATCCCCACGTGTCAGCGTCTGCCTCCGCGTAGAGACTGGGAGCCGCGTCTCTTTGGATCCAGCACTGGCATGTACTCTCCCAGGCTCTAGCAACGTAGAGTGTGACAAAAATAGGGTTTTCAGGTTCAGTCATGGACTCTGATGAGTTGCTTTTTTAATGTCAGAAAGAAAGAAAGAAAGAAAGAGAGAAAGAAAGGAAGGAAGAAAGAAAGAAAGAAAGGAAGAAAAAAAGAAAGAAAGAGGAAAGAGAGAAACCCCAGCACCACAACAAAAAACACCTCCTGGCTTGGGAGTTCTTTTTTAAATGCCCTTTTTGCTAGAAGCCGATTCATCTTCTCTCTGTCACGTTTATTGTTTGACACTGTGTTTTGTGGGGGAAAGAAAAACAAAATAAGATCCTTCTCTGTGACCCAGCACGTCCCCCTGGACGCAAGAAATGAGTAATTACGACAGAAGCGGAGCCCGGGGAGGCTCCCGTCGCCCGCAGACGGTCCCGGCCGGCCGGCCCTGGGTCCTCCTCTCGCAAGAAGAGACCGTTGTTTGAGCGTTTCTGAGCGGCAACTTATTCGGAACAACACAGCGTTTGTTTTTCTTGATTGCTCCGTTACCAAACATTCAGAAAAAGATTAATTTCTGAAGTGTAATTGGTTGTTCTGATCCTCTTGCCAAGCCCCCGCCTGGTTTTAATTCGATGCTCAGGCCTCGGCACCTCCTGGCCCCACCGCCCTCTCGCCGAGCGCCGCCGGGTAATTACGAGTTTCCTTTCTAGGCACGGACAGTGATAAGAGAGTGACAAAAGGTAATTATATCCTTCCTTTCTAAACAAGGAGCGCGATAAAATTAAAGATGATTAAGTGCTTTATTAGAAGTTACTTTTTCTCATCTCAGGGAGTGTGCGGACAGTTTCCTAAGAGAGGCCCGGCAGGCTCCGGGAGGACCGTCACCGGGAGGACTGCCGCCACCGCGCGTTCTGTGCTGTTGTCCTGGACGGGGCGGGCGGGGATCGGGCCTCGCTGTAAAATTAACGTTGATAGGATGGGCTATTGAGGAGCACCGTTTGGCCGCACCCCCTGCGGGAAGAAGGCCTCCTGGGTCCGAGCTGCCGCTGGGTGGCTCGCCTCCGCCCTCTCCCCGGCTTGTGCTCCTCTTCCCGCGGAGTTTGCATGCTCCGGGGAGACTCTGCGTCTCTCTGGAGGCTCCGGCTTTGGGGTGTGCACACGGGGGAGGGGGTCCTCTGGCTCCAGTGCCTTAATCCTCAGGATGGTTTGTGCACCCTGAGTGGGAGGCCCCAGTGCTCGTCAGGCGCCCGGAGACAGGATGGGTGCGATGCTTGCTTCGGTGATCACCGAGGACGGCACTGAGTAGATGGACGTTAATAGTGACTAAGCGAGCACAGGCGAGGCCCCGTTGTCTGTGACTGTACTTTAAGGATCATTGGTGCCTCCGGGTGTACCTAACCACGTGTGACAGCATTTCTTTATAAAGAAGGCCTTTGTCTTCTCGAACTACCTGATGTCTTGAGTTACACATTATGAACACGTTATTGCTCCTCCCTGGGTTTGGCACGTTTTAAAAACTTTCTTATCGTAGAGGGAATTTCCCCTCTGCCCTCCTCCCACCCAAAATTTTACACAGAGATAGCCATTTGCTTAATAAGTGTCATTGGTATATCTTGATGTTAGACCAGAGCTCAGACAGGGGTTCATTATAAATAGAAGCATCGAGCGTGCTGGAGACAGTTTCCTCTGTTTCTGTAATTGTTCCCAAAGAAAAGCACCACGGACCCAGCCCTGCCCGCCGGTGACTAGCCTGCAGAGCACCGTCAGATGGGATGGACACATTTGAAAACATGGAAGCCCGGCTGAGAGATTGGACGTCCCTCGCCTTTCTCCGGAGTGCAGCTGCTCGCCTCCAGGTATTAGAATTAGGGAGGTGTCTCCGTGGTCCCCCGGAGCCACAGACCAGGGCGATCTTGGCCGGCCACACCAGCTCCCCTCGCCCCGAATTCTTCATTTTCCCAGGAGATGGATGGATCCAATCCCAAGTCTCAGAAGTTTGATTTCCAGAATCTAGCTCTTTATTCTGTCTTGCTTTGGCTCTGGAGACACAGCCAGACAGGATTGTAAATATTTTGGAAAGCCACTTGCAAGTCTTCTCTGCCTAGTCATTTATTCTTTCATTGTGAATCAAACTCCCATCCACAGCTCATATGATTACACTTGAACACAGACTTAGCTGATTATTAAAGCAATACATGCTCATCAAAAAATATTCAAAAACCATCAACAAGTACAACTAAGAATGCCTATGTCCTGTTTTGCTGCCCCCCCCCCATCTTTTCTCCATATGCACATTAATTCATATCCGTATATAAACGAGAATGTCCTGCTCGTCAGCATCTAAACGCATTTCGCATTTGTCGAAGCCAGATTTCTAGACGGGAACTTGCTGGGTAAGAGGAGCGCTGCCTTGAATGGTCTAATTCCGGCCACGCTGCTCTGAGAGCTGCCCCCCCCCCCCCCCCCCGGCCTCTGGGGCAGTGCGGGCAGCGCCTGGCTCCTCAGCGCTCTCTCTCTCTCTCTCTCTCTCTCTCTCTCTCACCGGCCCCAGTGCTCGCTGCACGGAAAGCTCTGCTAATGTGATAGCCGTGTGGGCTAGAGGGTGGCTCCCGAGAAGATGAATCAACATCCTGACATCTGGAGTCTGCGAGTGTCCCCTTACATGGGAACAATGTCATTAGAGAGACGTCTGAGAGCAGGTTTATCTGGGATTAAGGTGGGCTCAACGTGCGGTCACATGCATTTTACTTTTTAAAATTTTTTTGTTGATTTCAGAGAGGAAAGGAGAGGGAGAAATAGAAGGAGAAGGAGAAGGAGAAGGAGAGGGAGAGGGAGAGGGACAGGGAGAGAAATATCAATGATGAGAGAGAATCACCAATCGGCTGCTTCCTGCCTGCCCCACACCAGGGATCCAGCCTGCACCCCGGGCCTGTGCCCTGACCGGGACCTGAACCGGGACCTCCTGGCTCCTAGGTCGAAGCTCGGCTAGTGAACCACGTTGGCTGCGGAGATCACATGTGTTTTCATAAGAGCCAGGCAGAGGGAGACTGAGGCAGAGGGAGACTGAGGCAGGGAGACTGAGGCAGAGGGAGACTGAGGCAGGGAGACTGAGGCAGGGAGACTGAGGCAGGGAGACTGAGGCAGAGGGAGACTGAGGCAGGGAGACTGAGGCAGAGGGAGACTGAGGCAGGGAGACTGAGGCAGGGAGACGGAGGCAGAGGGAGACTGAGGCAGGGAGACTGAGGCAGGGAGACTGAGGCAGGGTGAGACGGAGGCAGGGAGACTGAGGCAGGGAGACGGAGGCAGAGGGAGACTGAGGCAGGGAGACTGAGGCAGGGAGACTGAGGCAGGGAGACTGAGGCAGGGAGACGGAGGCAGAGGGAGACTGAGGCAGGGAGACTGAGGCAGGGAGACTGAGGCAGGGGGACTGAGGCAGGGAGACTGAGGCAGGGAGACTGAGGCAGGGAGACGGAGGCAGAGGGAGACTGAGGCAGGGAGACTGAGGCAGAGGGAGACTGAGGCAGGGAGACTGAGGCAGGGAGACTGAGGCAGGGAGACGGAGGCAGAGGGAGACTGAGGCAGGGAGACGGAGGCAGAGGGAGACTGAGGCAGGGAGACTGAGGCAGAGGGAGACTGAGGCAGGGAGACTGAGGCAGAGGGAGACTGAGGCAGAGGGAGACTGAGGCAGGGAGACTGAGGCAGAGGGAGACTGAGGCAGGGAGACTGAGGCAGGGAGACTGAGGCAGAGGGAGACTGAGGCAGGGAGACTGAGGCAGGGAGACTGAGGCAGAGGGAGACTGAGGCAGAGGGAGACTGAGGCAGGGAGACTGAGGCAGGGAGACTGAGGCAGAGGGAGACTGAGGCAGGGAGACGGAGGCAGAGGGAGACTGAGGCAGGGAGACTGAGGCAGGGAGACTGAGGCAGGGAGACTGAGGCAGGGAGACTGAGGCAGAGGGAGACTGAGGCAGGGGGACTGAGGCAGGGAGACGGAGGCAGAGGGACTGAGGCAGGGAGACTGAGGCAGGGAGACTGAGGCAGAGGGACTGAGGCAGGGAGACTGAGGCAGAGAGACTGAGGCAGGGGGAGACTGAGGCAGGGAGACTGAGGCAGGGAGACTGAGGCAGGGAGACTGAGGCAGGGAGACGGAGGCAGAGGGACTGAGGCAGGGAGACTGAGGCAGGGAGACTGAGGCAGAGGGACTGAGGCAGAGAGACTGAGGCAGGGAGACTGAGGCAGAGGGAGACTGAGGCAGGGGGACTGAGGCAGGGAGACGGAGGCAGAGGGAGACTGAGGCAGGGAGACTGAGGCAGGGAGACTGAGGCAGGGAGACTGAGGCAGAGAGACTGAGGCAGGGAGACTGAGGCAGAGGGAGACTGAGGCAGGGAGACTGAGGCAGGGAGACGGAGGCAGAGGGAGACTGAGGCAGGGAGACTGAGGCAGGGAGACTGAGGCAGGGAGACTGAGGCAGGGGGAGACTGAGGCAGGGGGACTGAGGCAGGGAGACTGAGGCAGGGAGACTGAGGCAGAGGGAGACTGAGGCAGAGAGACTGAGGCAGGGAGACTGAGGCAGAGAGACTGAGGCAGGGAGACTGAGGCAGAGGGAGACTGAGGCAGGGAGACTGAGGCAGGGAGACTGAGGCAGAGGGAGACTGAGGCAGGGGGACTGAGGCAGGGAGACTGAGGCAGGGAGACTGAGGCAGAGGGAGACTGAGGCAGGGGGACTGAGGCAGGGAGACGGAGGCAGAGGGACTGAGGCAGAGAGACTGAGG